>JAVTVY010021068.1:0-71892 GCA_036873755.1 Hanleya hanleyi | reverse complement strand
ATGTCACGCATCATCCAACTAAGCTCCATGTATTCGAACGATTACAGACCCAATGGTGTTGAAAGATTTAATGTATGGTATTTTTTGTGTTAAAACAATCTGTTTAATTGGCATGATAAATTTACAAAATGTATATTTCTATGCAGAACATCCCTTTGCGCCATTCATGAGGTAGCCTTTATCTGGAGATGTCGGCCACATTTAAGTTTGTTACTTCGCTTGGCGATTGAGCTCCCGCCACCAACCGGAAGGTATTTTATCTCGATAAGTTGGAGTAACGCACGTGGCACAGTCGAAAATGGTGCCTGTGAACGAGGTGGATATGACCTGTTCAGTCGTTACAGATCTATACGAAATGTTCCAGCATGTTTTCATGTATTATACTTTTCCAATATCAGTAGGTCCCTCCCAAGGCGACTTGGGATGGCTCGTGATTCTGAAGCACATACTCGCCTGCACAGCACTTAACGAGAACTGACAGACCGATAATTCGGGCTGAGATGCGCACAACCTCTCGGATCATCCGAACTGCCGCCCTAAAACGGTCCGATGATTATGACGGAGAACCACACATCGATCGTCAAAGCTGCCTAACACGAGCCTGATAATTCCGACGGAGAATCACACGTCGATCATCAAAAAATTCAAACCTCCCTGGCTCTACTAACCAACCGAAATCCAGAATTGCTGACTCCTCTTCACTCCGAGAAAATACAAATGTATTGTGCAAATCTTATTTACATATAGACCATAAAGTTGCATATGCAAAATGCTGGCTTTGAACCACAAATTTATTCTGAGTTCGTCATGATGAAATATCATGCCGTAGCAGACAGGACACCTCACTCCGTCACATTATACTGACACCGCGCATTATACTGACACCGCGCGAACCAGTCCTTGTTTTATCCTCTTAATGCTGAGCGTGAGCCAGGAAGCAACACGTTCCATTTTTCACGTCTTTGGTATGACCCGGCCTGAGATCGAACACAGTACCTAGCGCTTACGAGGCCGACACTGTTTTTAAATATCAGAGATACATGTAACACTGAAAAGGCTTTTCAACGATATGTGTTCTCATATGCTTAACAAGCGTTCTTTTCTGGTTGAATCTGTAATCACAAAGTTAATAATTTAAAGGCTTTTCACCAGTGTGTTTTAACCAGATTTTGCTCTTACAAACATCTATAATCAAATACAGAAGACGAAAAAATATTTTCACTAGTGTGTGTTCTCATATATGTAAAAAGATGGCTGTTATTGACAGATCTATACTCACAGACGGAATGTTCGAAATACTTTTCACATGTGTACTTTCTCATGTGTGAAGCACGATTACCGTTTTGGGCACATTTATAATCACATACAGAACACTTGAATGGTTTTTCAACTAACCAGATCCTTCTTACCGATAGATCTTTAATTTCAGAGGAAACATTTGAAAGGCCTTTCACACGCGTGTGTTCTCATGTCTAACCGACGTACTATTCCAGGTGATCTTTTTCACCAGTGTGTTTTCTCATATGCATACAAAGGGTCGTTATTCCTGTCGGACCTAAACTCCCGAAGAGATCAACACTAAAAAGGATTCTCAGCGGTATGTGTTCTCTTATGTCTTAGAAGAGTACTAGCTTGGGTGGATGTATAATCACATAGTGAACACTTAAAAGGCTTTTCACCAGTGTGCGTTCTCATATGTGTAACAAGAGTACTACTTCGAGCGGACCTATAATCGCACAGAGTGCACATAAAGGGCTTTTCACCAGTGTGTGTTTTCATATGTCTAGCCCGATAGTTGTCCGAGGCAAATCTATTATCACAAAGAGCACACTTGAAAGGCTTTTCACCGGTGTGTGTTCTCTCGTGCATAACAAGATTACTCTCACTGGCTGATCTGTAATCACAGAGGGAACAGTTGAACGGCCTCTCACACGCGTGTGTTCTCATATGTCTAACGAGGGTACTATTACGGTTGAATCGATGATCACACAGAGAACACTTGAAAGGCTTTTCACCAGTGTGTGTTCTCATATGCCTAACAAGGTCGTTGGTCCTGTCGGACCTAAACTCGCAGAGAGAACAACAATTAAAAGATTTTTCACCGGAATGTGTTCTCATATGTCCAACAAGACTACTAGTTTGGTTGTATGTATAATCACATAGAGAACATTTAATTGAGTTTTCATCAGTACTCTTATTTGTGTGAGTTTCGTCGATGTGTGTACCAAGACAGTTTTTTCTGACAGACGGTGGACTCTCCAATTGCCCGGCAGTCATATCTGTATCCGCATTCATGGTCAACCCCTCTCCTTGGTGTTGAAAAATGGCAACAGGAAACGGTGGCCTCGGGATGCTCGTGCCTGGAAGAGGACACTGTATCTCATCGTCTTCACGTTTGACACCTTCTACCTGAAAAAAAAAACAAAGAAAAAACATTATGATGACCTGATTGAATTTGTGAAGATGCGAGTTGAATGATATGATTATAGCCAGAGGTCAAATCTGTTAAATAACAAACATAAGTTACGTATGGATTAGCTCCGGTTGTGGGGTTTCTCTACTATGCGTAGGATCGAGACACGGTACCAGGTCATTCGCAGTACATGCAGTTACTTGGAAAATACAGGACGGCTCATACTTGCAGACGTCAGTAGTCACCAACAATATAGAAAGTTATTTCTGCGTCATCTCACCTTTGTATTGAGCCATTGTTTGCAACAAACAGTAAAGATTTAAGTGCACGAGGATTCGAGAATCAGAGCGGGTCTACAGTCTATAAATAAAGGCAGATCTACGTTGAGTCTCTGACCTCTATCATTCCTAGTAGGTGGCCATCTTGTTTCACGTCAAAGTGAAACTCCACATGATACCATCGGTCCCCAGGATTTACTTTTGAAATCATTTAACCCGAGACGAGCGAGGGTCTAAACCCCGAGTTTAAGTTTGTTTTATTTTTCTGAGAGTGGGCAAATTACTTTATTTACTGTATCTCACAAACCTTTCTCAATATAATACATATAACAATATTTTGTGACAGGAAGTTGAGAAAAAAAAAATTAAAACCGATTAAGGAACAAAATTTAACAAAACAGAATGCATGTTTTACTGATAGATCCCCGCAATGATTATGCAATCAAACCATCATCGTGTGATAATCTACTTCAAATGTATCCCCAAAACATGATTTCGATCCTAAGTCTATACTATACTATAAACAATAAGTACCAATCAGTGTGTCTATCAGAAAGAAAATTAAAATATTTGATCGCGCGACATGTTAAGTCCTGCTCCAGGTACTCTGTTTTCCTACTACTCATGAATACGAGCGTGCGAATATTTGGAATCGAGTATCCATACGCCAGAAAAGTGTGGCCTATTTCATGGAGTACTCACTTTATTTAAAATGCATGCGTTAGATGAACAGTGTGTGAGCTAGTTGTTACTGTCTAGGGTATATTAGACCATTTTATTACGAATTTGCTTTGGAAACTTCCTTCCATAAAAATTTAGGGGAAACCTTACGCCAGTGTTTGATCACCACACACAAGCCACGAAAGAGGCATCACGAATGAGCGGGTCTGCAGAAACCGCCGGTGTTTGTGGCGTGTAATCTGTACGCAAAACCGTTATTTGGTCAACACGGACTAAATATCAAGGTAAGATCATACAGACATTTGCGTACACTTCACCATCCGTAAGATGGCTTGCGAATCGTGTGTCGCCATTATTGCGGAGCGATATCTGATAATTTACCGTATACTATTCGATCTTCATCCGGCGGAGAACAGACTCGAGAAATCTGATAAATTACAGGCTTTCACATTAGCGGGGTACTTCTGAATCATATATTGTCTCGGCTTACAAAAGATACAGATATGAATAAATTCCGTATCATCCAAGAGGTCTTGTAGATCTGTAATTTTGAAAAAGTAGGTCAGCACATGACTCGAAAATGGCGGGTTACTTTGGGGTTACGTCGGTAGAGTTTAGCTGATAGGCTGACATCACGTGTTCATTTCGGGGAATTCCCTCTAAAAGTTGCAGAAAATAGGCTGAAAATCGATACGCACGACCCCAGCGTCAGTCTTACCGCGTATAGATGACCCAGACGATTTTTAAGGTTGATAATAGATTCCAATCATTGTATTGCTTGTGACTATCGGTTTCAGAAAACATGAGCCATCCATTTTTTCAACACAGCAATAATTTCCAAAACGGCGAACTTATGCTGTACGGCAAGCTGCTAGTGCAATTACCCGTTTATTTTTTATATGAAAAAAATATATTTTGTATCAAAAAGTTCTTCATATAAATAAGTATTTTCTTGATATAAAAAATTCCCCTTTTTTATCAGGGATATAAAAAAAATCGGAAATAAACTTTTATTTTTTTATTAATATTTGATATCAAAAGCATTGATATCAAAAAGTATCATGTCAAAAGCAATTTTCGATATAAAAAATAAACTAATAAATACAAAAAGGCGCACATTTTATTTTACCATAATATATATATATATATTTGATATCCAAAATAAACAAATAGATACCAAAAACAGCTTTCCATACTAAAGATCTCGTGTCTTAGACACTTCGGAATGAAAATAATGCATACAAGGAATCTTCAGACAGGGTCTAAATGGGACGAGGGGCGGCACAGATGATAAACGAGCTAAAAATTAAGTTTAATGATCCTAAAGTAAAAGCTGGTGAAAAGTATTACACTGTATCGCATGTAATACACAAGAAAGAATCGGTCAACAGTTCTCACTCACTCGGTGCAGACTCAGACTCACCTTTCCTATCGTCAATCTAGTGCACATTCCTGTGCCGCTCGAAAACTCGGTCTGTTTGAGTTCGCTTCCAGCATCTGTACTTGATTGGTTCCCATGAACTACCAGCATTTGTCCATCTTCTACTTGCATCGATGACCAGAACGGAGCATATTTCCAATTAGAGTCTGGTTGTTCTTGCTTTACGGGGACATCTGCCGACTGTTGATAGTCTTGATGCTCTTTAATGACGTTACGCAAGTCTGGTGTAGCAGATTCTCCTTGTACATATTGCTGCGTCATTACGGAATCCGTACTGTGATGTTCATGGCGAACCAAACGTGAAACTAATCCACTTTCCGGGCAATCAAGGAGAGGTTCAGACTTTATCACAACTGACGAAGAATACATCATCCCATCGCAACAGGAAGGAGCTTTTTCAATTTCCATATCTGTCTTTTATTCCGCAAACGGTATTTCGTATGTCCGAATTCGTATCCTTCAACTTGTTCAGGACGATAACCTATAAAAAGAGGAACAAGTATTGCCGGTATATCACTGACAGACAAGCCGAAATTTGGCCTTGGCCGATACAATACATGTACTTGTCCGGTGTTGTCTTTCGGAAATAATATTCTTTGATATATACTCGGAAAACTATTGAAGTCTCGTAAAAATATGGTTTATATTAAAATAATAATATGAAAAAATTTTTAGAAGATTATATTGCTATATTTCTAATTCATAGTTCTGACAAGTTTTCGACAGAATACTTGCATCACACATGCTAGGGGATATCTGATTTTTTAGAAGGTAAACTACCCAAAAGACCAACGTGTATACTGTACACGTGACCATATTGATACAGGAATCATATACAAGTAAGCCTGCGTACTATGAGACCTGGATCATTCTATTGGCTGAATTTTATTTTGGACTACAGGTTGACTTCTATATCCCCCTTTACCTGAAGTCAGTAATTCGATACAATCGTATTCTTAATTAAAACTACAAACTCTGCGCTTCTCCACGTAAACGCAGTTTAATTCACGAGCTTTCGGCCCTCTCTTTAATTGCCTTCATGTGGGAAAGGTCAGATTTTGTAATAGTATTCAAGATCCAACGGAAGACTTTAAAACAGTGAATCGTATTCTTGTTCTATTGTTTTTACTCAATATTGTTTGCTCAAAGTTACGCTTTTTCCAATATCATATTCACCGAGTTCGCATTGCATCAACATGATAAACGTAACCTGATTTAATTGTGTGAGGTTTCCTGGTCCCTTCTAAAATGTGTTAATTAAAATGTATATTGAGACGTCTGTTAAGGCGACAACAATCTTGTCACAACAAAAACATTTCACAATAACTGGTCATAAACCTGGGAGAAACGAGCTCATAAGCAATGAGCTTACGAGATCAATTTGTCGAGTGCACTGTTCAATCTGGTCAAATTTCATCACCGACCTTTTGAACATAGACATCGTGTGAAATAAGTTGTTTGAACTGACAACTATACTATGTGACCATCCCAGTGATCATCTGTTCGTATAGGCCTATATCGGAGTCTAAATTAGATAAATCAAGTTATTACCGTACCCGATATATATAACCAGCTCAGCAACCTTTCTATCAATAAATAGTTGTATCTTAAACAGTATTTCCGTTGTTTTGGGATTACACTATCTCAGTATAGCACCGATTCTAGTGCAAAAAAAAATCATCGAGTCTAGAGCGGGATTCGAACAAGCGACCCCCTATTGCTAGCTCTGTTATTTTGTACCCAGCCTTTTGTTAGCCAAATGTTCATATTTCCGTTCACTCCGTCACTACCATATGCCATGCTTTCTCTACAATCAATTACAGTCCGAATCCACTACACTGTGTGGGCCGTATGCCTTTCTTCGCCAACAAAACAACCCTTTCTCAATGTTCTTCCTCTACTTTTATCAGTCCGGTACAACTCCAGAATAGGAGACAATCAGTTTATCACCTAAACAAAAGACATGTCTCCAGAATAGGCGACCATTGCCTTGAATCTCTTAATGCACACATTTCTGGAACTGGAAAATCAGATCTCAGTTCATAAGCCAAAATCATTTAGAAGAATATATTTGCTTGTAAAAACTGACACCATTGGTGAGATATAAAACTTGTTATATGGAATTATGTCCCGGAGTAACATTCAAACACTGAATACATGGGACATGCACATTTCTGCACTAAGCCACTTCTCAACAGTTATGGCTTGATCACTTAGCAGTGTTATGCACATAGTGGCTTAGTCGTTAGCTCTCGTTAACCTCTAAATATAAGCGGTTAAGGGGAGGTACTATCACTTTGTCTCCAGAACAGGAAACAACATGAATCAACATATAGATGTTCCCTATTCAGGAAACATTTGCACGTGTTTCCAAAACAGGAGACTTTCAGGATGATTTCCAGAACAGGAGACATTTCAATATAGGGCAACTTTTGATATTCTACAATTTAACCACTTATTACATAATTTTAACATCTGGAGAACTGGAATGTTTCTATTTCATCAGTAATGCTTAACAGATAAACGATTTCTCAAGAATGTTGCAATAATCATTATGATACATGTACATGTAGTTCTCCAGCCTTTGTTTACAAGTTCAAAACAAGTTATTTAAAGAACTTGATATTTTGACTAGTTATATGTAGTTGCAGTGGTGCAAAAATCATATATACTGGTATTCCTTAAAATTCTCCAGTTGGATAAGGTACGGTTTAGATTAGTTTTCATCGTCCTGATCTGACTGAACTGTGAGTATTGTAATCGTGAACATTATGTGTCACCTGAATAGGAGACAAATTACAACTCCAGAACAGGACACAATTGATTTGTCTCCTAAACAGGAGACATGTCTTCAAAATAGGTGACCATTGCCTTTAATGTCTCAATGCACACTTTTCGGGAATTGGAAAAAAATCGCAATTCTTCAGCCAAAATCAGTTAGAATATTCGCTTATAAAAACAGACATCATTGGTGAGATATAAAACTTTTATACGGAATTATGTCCCAAATTTACATTCAATTACTGAATACATGGGGCATGCACATTTGTGCACCAAGGCACTCTCTAACAGTTATGGCTTGATCACTTACATGTAGTAATGTTATGCTCATAGTGGTTCAGTCGTTAGCTCTCGTTAACCTCTAAATATAAGCAGTTAAGAGGGCGTACTATCACTTTGTCTCCAGAACAAGAAACAACATGTATTAACATGTATATGTTCCCTATTTACATGTATGTGTTTTCAAAACAGAAGACTTTCATGATGATTTCCAGAACAGGAGACATTTCAATACATAAGATAACTGTTGATATCCTGCAATTTAAGCACTAATAATTTTAACATCTGGAGACCTGGAATGTTTCTATTCCATATATATCAGTAATGCTCAACACATACACAATTTCTCAAGAATGTTGCAGGCCTCCCAATAATCATTATACATGTACATGTAGATGTACAAGTAGTTTGTGTACAAGTTCAAAACAAGTAATTTAAAGAACTCAATATTTTGACTAGTTGCATATAGTTGCAGTGGTGCAAAAATCATATATACTGGTATTCCTTAAAATTCACCAGTTGGATAAGGTATGGTTTAGATAAGTTTTCAGCGTCCTGATTTGACTGACCTGTGAGTATTGTAATCATGAACATTATGTGTCACCTGAATAAGAGACAAACTACAACTCCAGAACAGGAGACAATTGATTTGTCTCCTAAACAGAAGACATGTCTTCAAAATAGGTGGCCATTGCCTTTAATGTCTCAATGCACAGTTTTCCGGAATTGGGGAAAAAGTTAAATTCATAAGCCAAAATCTGAAGAATATAATCGCTTGTAAAAACAGACATCATTGGTGAGATATAAAACTTTTATATGGAATTATGTCCCAAATTAACATTCAAACACTGAATACCTGTCCAACTCCAAATCAGGGAACATTGGTAATGTTCCCAGATCAGGAAACTTAAGTTAATGCCTGAATAGGAAATGTTGCAGATTTTTTTGTTTTGTCTTGAATTTACCACAAAACTCAAGATTCTTATTATCTTATCATTAAATACAGCATTTACATTAATAATTTATAAAATGATAATGAAAAGATTACAATTAAGAGGCTGATTGCATGGTTTTTAGGGACACCCATTTCTTTGAGTCTGCTTTTCTCAAAACTGCCACCCCTCACCACATTGGCATAATTGTGGAGAAATAATCCAACCTTTTCTATATATGGTGAAACATGTGCCTACCCTGTTAGCCTTTGTTAGCCTGAGATATTAACTTGTATAAACCTATGGGGTGTGTCTCTTGGTAAATGTTTCCTGATCTGGGAACCCAACTATCACATGAAAAAATGTTCCCTGATCAGGAAATAACCGAATGTTCCCTGATCAGGAAATAACAGAATGTTCTCTAATCAGGGAGTAGCAAAATGTTCCCTGAAATAGTATATTTCTGCTGAAGATGAATTATTATCCGAAACAGGGAATCTTGATGAAATATTCCCAAACTGGGAATTTACATGTAGTTCCAAATATAGGTTGAAAACAATTTTTTTTTATCAAAATAATTTGCCTGGCGAATTGAGTTAATTTATTTGGAATGACAGTGCAAGCCATTGCAAGTACATGAATGTTGTACAGAATTGATTTAATCTGCGCTTTTCTGATTAATACTCCATTTCCAAGAGCCTTATGGTGGATATAGTGATCATTTGTTGATTTTACTTAATATATCTGTGAGAGAGATTAAACATTCCATGGTACGGCTAGATAGTTTATGACAGTTTATGTGGCCTGCTTCATTCTCGAGACCTAAGAAGCTGGCAGATTATGGTCATTGTGTATTGAAGAAATTAAAGAATTAAAACCAAGTGTAATACGTAACTGATACAGCGCATTGTCTGGTTTTGGAAATAGGCCGGTTTCGGAAAATTGAAGCAACTGTACTGAAACAACATGAAGCTGCGCTATCCAAACCCCTCGGCTCTGAACCCCAGCTATTATAATGTAAGGGTGTCTCTACCAATTGATTGGCTTGTGGGAAGAAATATTTACCCCTGGTATTGTAAGTGTACTTTCTTTGAAAAAAAAAGAAGTTTTCCTCCCCTTAAATTAATTTGTTTCTGGAATAAATACATACACTATAGATATACGTTTGTTCTTCGCATTGTGTAAGAGAATAAATCAGTCATCCAATCAATAAATAAATGTGATAGTATACAAACATGATATAGAAATTATATGCAAACTTAACATAGGAATTAGTGGATTTTATTAGACAAGGGGCATAACTCTGCAAAATACTTTCTGATACGACTCATTTTCGATAGGCATCTAGTTCAGGTCAAGAGAAGCAACTGTATCACGTTAGGATGTTGTATATGGAACGGTTCTGAAATTATCACAATAACAAATCATAAATGGACAAGGGGCATAACTCTGCAAAATACTTTCTGACATGACTCGTTTTCGATAGGCATCTAGTTCAGGTCAAGAGAAACAACTGTATCATGTTAGGATGTTGTATATGGAACGGTTCTGAAATTATCACAATAACAAATCATAAATGGACAAGGGGCATAACTCTGCAAAATACTTTCTGACACGACTCGTTTTCGATAGGCATCTAGTTCAGGTCAAGAGAAACAACTGTATCACGTTAGAATGTGGTATATGGAACGGTTCTGAAATTATCACAATAACAAATTATAAATTGATTTTTATTTGTAAAAAGGGGCATAACTCTGCAAAATATTGTCCGAGATGACTCATTTTCGATAGGCTTCTGATTTACGTGAAGATAAATAGATGCAACAAGTTTGGTAGCCATGCATGAAACGGTTCTGTAGATATCGCGGTAACGGACGGACGGACGTACGGACAGCCGTACATGATGACGACAATACCCCTAGGCCAAAGTTGGCCGAGGGGTAAAAAACACATTGTGGTTAAGAATATCCAGGCAGGTCATCAGAAAGGATAATTATCCCTCTTTCGAGAAATAATGAATTTATTGTCCCCTGCTACTTAGTGGGGACTTAGAAACACCAGTGTCCATAATTCCGTAATTCCGTGATTCCGTAATTCCGTAAGATTTTCTTGTCCGGACAATAACTCATGAATGATTTAACCGATCAACTTCAAACTTGGTGTGTGCATTGACATTGGTGAGAGGACGGTTGGGATTGTTTTCCACCAATGTGCGTAATCTAATATGGCCACCGTCAGCCATATTGGGTTATAAGCAGTTGGATATCTCCATTTTCAAATCATACTCTTCATCAATGATATGAGATATCATCGACCAAAACAAATCAACCATAGAGGTCCATGGCCCCCGCAGCAGCAGCGCCAGTTATGGTGGATGTAATCCACCATAAATGGTGATCCTAGCGTGGGACATGGACCTCTATGGTCGATTTTTGGCATTGTGACTTTTATATGTACTATAATCCTTATTGATATTCAGACATACGAAGAGTGGCAGCATTCAATTACATGTACCATGTGCATTATCCATGTTCACTTTCAAATTTGGCGCCCTGCCAAGTATGTGATACACAAAATTGTGCAAAGGCAATAGACTAAACATTTTCTGCAATACCATGCTAAAAACAAGTTCATATATCATTTTGACTTTTCTATTTATATCAATGTGAACAGATACAAGTCATTCATCTGGCAGTATGGTACAACTCCTAGTAACCTATCGCCTATTCTGGGAAATCATTCCCAGATCGGGAAACACAAGATGTTTCCTAAACAGGAAACAAGTTTCCTAAATAGAAAACACTTTAAATTTTCTAAGTTTCCTAAACAGGAAACCATTGAAGTTTCCTAAATAGGAAACCAGATACTAATATTTCCTGAATAGCTAACATTGTAATTTGCATGATCCATTTCCACATTCGGAAAAACATTTTACATACAAAAATATATACATATTTTTCAAATGTAAGTATCCTTTTTTGCAAGAAGTAATATCGGTTATTCTCGAGACAATTTCACTGATATAAGAAATCATATCCATGGGTCATCCAGTACATGTGTTCGTCCAGTACATGTGTGTATGATGGGTAGAAATAATAATTATTTTTAGTTTTCCATTCGGGCAAGTTATATTTTAAAACTTGCTTGCCCTTGGCAGTTTCAACTTCTAAAACTTTCAACTTCTAACTTTCAGTTTCAACTTTTAACTTCATATACTAGTGTGTGTTGGCTGATGGGTAGCTAGGTTGCCCATGGAGAGGTGAAGGGTCAACAAAAACTTCCCCATGCTGATTTCAGGTTGTCGCGGGCACTGCGAGCAGGCGATCTGTTATTATTTCACCACCTGTATGTGTGCCAATAATAACAGAATAGTTGAACATTTGAATTGAATTATTAGAAACTACATAAATTACACATTTACACATTCTAACTTTATTTTTGATACAAACAAAATCTGTTGACTGAATAACTGTTGATGGCAACATTTATTTTATAAATATGAACAGCACTGCATATTCCATGTACTTCTGTCAAGATTGTTCAAATAGGAAGTATTTTTCATCGGTAAATATCTTTCTGGATTTATAGTGTTGACGGTCAGCATAAACCCTAATAACCACAGTGTTAATGTGATCCAGATCTTTCAACCCAGATTCACTCTATGAAGAATCTGTTATGGTACATTTATGTTAGTGGCAAACTTGGGTATTTAATTATGGTAAAGATTTGGTATCTTTCCCTGTGATACTCCCACTCTGAGTAAAGTTTGTTTGTTTAAAAGTCCTAAAACTCAGAGTCAATTGCCAACACTGGCCATCACAGCCTCCAGGTTGAACTTGGTCAGCCTATGGAGCTTATCATGTTCTTGTATAAAGCCAATGTCACCATACAGGCCAAACTGTACTGCCATCCTACATGTAAGTGGCTAAAGGACTGAGTCAATGGCCAGCTCAGGCCCCTCATAAAATCTCTGGGGAAGCTATATAGCCGGTCCTCAGACTTGAAAAATAGATAGCAAACTTCACAAACTTTAATTAAAACTGGAGAATAGTGAGTGAGTGAATAGGATTAACCTCACTTTCAACATTATTTCAGTCATATCGTGACGATGTAGAATAGGAATGTATGGGGAGGAATCTGCAACATTACGGCACACAACATTTTTGCACAAAGTGAAGAGAATGACATTTTGGCATGCGACATTTCGGTAAGATTTTAGTCCACATCTGCTGTTAACCTACATGTTAACAGACATGTTATAGGTACATGTACATATTAAAGGTACTTAAGTGAAAGTGAAAATACAAAAATAGAAAGATTATCATACAAATATTGACATAGGTGATTAATTTCTGACCATACACTTAACAATAAATTTTGAACAATTTCCCCAATTTATCTGTATGTACCAATTAACAAAGATAAATTTAGGAAATTCAAAATTCATTGGCAACTGTGTGGTTGAAAATGAATTGCCTATTTGATTGGCAAACTTTCTATTTCTCTACTTGCAGGAGCTTAAATATTCCATATTTTGTATAATTCACACTGATCAAAAGTGACACAGCCAGGTATTGGCAAGGTTTTCACTTTATTATCCCATTTTATGCTGACGCTCTCAGTATTTATCGTTTACAAACATACAGGAGTTGCACTGCAGATACAATGACATTATATGTTTTTCAACATTTTACCAAAATACACTGTAAGAGCAACAATACTCGATTCTCTAAGCCCTTAATCATTCCACAATAATGTCACAAGTTCTTACATGCTTGTGGCGCTGTGCACTACAACATTAATAACAGTGACATTTTTTTAAATTGAAGTTGTAAAACAAGAAGATTATTTTGAATATGATGTGAACTTGCAAAAGTATCACAGTTACAATTAAGGTGTACTGCAAACCTCTCCAATGTTCTGTTAAAATGTCAGAATTTAAGGCCTTTGTGGTAATAGTTTTGTGAATTATTTTCATCTTCCGAGTATACGATAATTTGAAACTTATACCAACAGAAAACGAGAGCCACAACTTTCAAAAACGTCATCGATTGCCTCCCATTGTTTGGAACAGATAATGACGTTATAGTGGTCCGTCATTCATAACTCAGCTGTCGTCCATTAAAGAATATCCGCGTCCATAATCCAAAGACCTATAAGTATTCCATATTCCACATACATTTAACAGTATTAGCACCAAATTCAAAAAAACATAGCATACATAAAGAAAGACTAGTTTCCTGCAAGAGAGAAGCTGTCAACAGTTTTCAATGATGCCGGCAAGACATCATGATGTTCCAAAAATATCAAATCCGTATCACTTATCAGTATTGTTAATCCATAATCATTGTAAAGTCGTCATCTAAAGGGTAATCTGGGACTTCAGCCAACATGCAAAATGTACATTGACATTGTTTTAACATATTTCAGGATTTGTCCTGGAGAAATTTAGATTATCTGCATGGTATCACTTCCCAAGGAATAGTGTGACAGTGTATTGGCCTGGTTCTGCTTAGCTACACTCTGTATTAGTAAAGCTGAGCCTGTAGACACAGACAAGATTCTTCTTATCTGGACAATTTATTACCCAGCTGACCCTAATATGTGGGAATGGACAAGAAAGACTCTTGAATGGAGTGCTGAAATTTGGCTTGGAGAACTAAAACACAGCTACCCCTGGCTGTTATCTGTGCATGCTGGCTGCACATAAGTGCTGGCTTCATTTCTGATAAACTCCTATCTAACTTCAGCTGTTATATTTATGGGACAACCACATGTTGAACTGAGTGTGATCCTGGTTGGAATCCATACAACATTTTGGCACACCCCATTTTGGTACATGTAAGGGACCTTTCGACACCTGACTGTCAGACATTTCAGCACCTGATATTTTGGCATAATATAAAAGGTGCAACATTTTGGCATGCAACAATTTTTATATTCATTACATTTTTTTAGATTTTAATAGTCTTTTTCTTAGGGACAAAGTCAAGGCTACAAACATTTTCATGTGACATTTTGGCAAGCTTTTAAAAAATATGTTCATTCTATGTTCTCATTGTCTTTCTTTCTTAGGCATAAATTGAAGTGTGTGACCTATCTGCAACTGTTTTTCACATCTGCGATTAATTTAAAAAAGGTGAAAATCATAAGTATTGAATTACACACTGTAGGAGAGACCGGGCTGATTGGAGCGTTATTTTTTTTTTATAAAAAAATAAAAGACAAGGTGGAAAGTTTTAAGTGAACTTATAATTGTTATATGTGAATATGATATAGTACATGTACATCGACAGGGCTATCTACCACCCACCATTATTAAGTCCAAAGTATTAAGTAAACAGAATGGTTCTCTGTGCCAGATTATATATTAGCCAACAATGTTTTGTTTCAAAAACATAAATATGCTAATTGTCCCCCAATGCCCGAAGGGCTGAAGGGGGACTATAGTATTGGGGTCCGTCCATCTGGATTCGTTTCCGGACAATTATTCCTGGAAAACTGAAAGGATTCTTTTCAAATTTGTTATGTGGGTACCTCGCCTCAAGATCTTGTAGCTGGCGCACGTGCCACGTGGGAGCCAAGTTAAATTTCGTTTCTGGCCATTGATATTGCAAAATCTGTTCAAATGGATTCTTTTCAAATTTCATACACGGGTATCTCTCCCCAAGATCTCGCCTAAGATTGTTTTTCAGGCCGATTCGTCTATAGGTGGCATCACCTGGGAGCCAAGTTAAAATTTTGCTTCCGAAAATAAATTATAACTTCTGAAAAATTGAACAGATTATTTTCAAATTTGGTATGTGGGTACATGTACCTCTCCTTAAGATCTCACTAGGGATTGTATTTCACGCCGATCCGCTTATCGGTACCACTTAAGTGCAAAATTGAAATTTTGTTTCTGTAGTGTAGAATAATTTTTGAAAACTTGAATGCATTCTTTCCCAATTTGGTACATGTATGTGGGTACCTTGCCACAAGATTGGGCTTGAGATTGTTTCTCTTGCCCATCCACTGATAGGTGACACCACCTGTGGGCCAAGTTAAAATTTAATTTCCCAGAAAATAACTTCTGAAAACCTGATTGGATTATGGCAAATTCGATAACTGTTAGTACCTTTTTACTGGATCTCACGTGCGATTGCTATCCATGATGAGTACTAAACGTTACGGTTCTAATCCAAATCAATTGCATCAACGTCGGGGGACGTTCACCTCGCAGGTTTTCATTTTAATTCGCATAACCCCTATCTAAAAAACCTCATTGCTTGACCAATCGATGTCATCTCTGGGAATCTGAGAGAAATATTACTATGCCTTTCAACCAGTGAACCAGTCAGGCTCTGCCATTTCAGAGTCTCCTCGTGATTCCGGAATGGTTTTGCTAATCTTTCTTGCAAATATAGCCATTTATATATAAATTGCTGTTGTTGTTGGAACACGGTCCAACCAGTTGCTATGGCAATTGGAATTGGTTGGACCATATTCCAACTTGCCCCAGCTTCCAAGTTCCAACCAGCCCCAAAAGCAGCTTCAGTATTGGTCAAGGTCAAATTTTCAAAACAAGAGCTGATCAGTCTAAACAAAAGCACCTGTTTAACAAGCTGAGTAGCTAGCAGGTCCTCCGCCAAGTAGCCTGTTTGAGAGCATGCAGCATATACGCTTCCAATATCTCCTTAAATATAACTTGGAAAGTGGATATGTGTATGTGGAAAGAGACGTTTATCTGGAATTGTCGAGACAATTTGAGGAGGTTTGGGAAGCAGTAATGGGTAGTGTAACACTGGAATGTAAGTCTGTGGTTGTATATGGATTTGTGGATGGTGAGGTTTATAAATCGATGGGTGGAATAGATCAAGATATCGCGTGCACAACACAGATGGGTACAATATCGGTGAGTAAAATCCAAGATGGTCAATGGCAGCCATCTTGGATTACATTCTACCTCAATGAAAATCAATACCAATGGCTGTCTAACTGATGTGAAGCACCCTCTCGAGTTTGAAGTCGATTGGTCAAATATTTCTCGAGATATCACGTTCACAAGATCCGAGATGGATGGAATCCAATATGGTCAATGGCAGCCATCTTGGATTACATACCTCAGTGAAAATCAATACCAATGCCATCTAATAGATGTGAAGCACATTCTCAAGTTTGAAGTCGATTGGTCGAACTGTTCTCGAGATATCGCGTTCACAAGATGTGTGATGGATAGAAGCCAATATGGTCAATGGCAGCCATCTTGGATTACGTACCTCGGTGAAAACCAATACCAATGGCCATCTAACTGAAGTGAAAAACCTTCCCAAGTTTGAGTCGATTGGTTAATTTGTTCTTGAGATATCGCGTTCACAAGATGTGGAACGGAGTAAATCCAATATGGTCCATGGAAGCATCTTGGATTACGTACCTCAGTAAAAATCAATACCAATGGCCGTCTAACTGATGCGAAGCACATTCTCAAGTTTGAAGTCGATTGGTCGAACTGTTCTCGAGATATCGCGTTCACAAGATGTGGGATGGAAAAAAAAAACATATATGGCCAATGGCAGCCATCTTGGATTACGTACCTCAGTGAAAATCAATACCAATGGCCATCTGACTGATGTGAAGAACCTTCCCAAGCTTGAAGTTGATTGGTGGAATTGTTCTTGAGATATCGCATTCAAAAGATGTGGGACGAACAGAATCCAATATGGCCGATGGCGGCCATCTTGGATTAGGTACCTCAGTGAAAATCAATACCAATGGCCGTCTTACTGATGCGAAGCACATTCTGAAGTTTGAAGTCGATTGGTCAAACTGTTCTCGAGATATCGCGTTCACAAGATGTGGGATGGACAAAATCCAATATGGTCAATGGCAGCCATCTTGGATTACGTACCTCAGTGAAAATCAATACCAATGGCCGTCTGACTGATGTGAAGAACCTTCCCAAGCTTGAAGTTGATTGGTGGAATTGTTCTTGAGATAACGTGTTCACAACATGTGGGACGAACAGAATCCAATATGGTCGATGGCGGCCATCTTGGATTACGTACCTCAGTGAAAATCAATACCAATGGCCGTCTAACTGATGTGAAGCACCGTCTCAAGTTTGAAGTCGATTGGTCGAATTGTTCTTGAGATATCGCGTTCACAAGATGTGGGACGGACAGAATCCAATATGATCGATGGCGGCCATCTTGGATTACGTACCTCAGTGAAAATCAATACCAATGGCCGTCTAACTGATGTGAATTACAACACATATAAGGGAAGTGGGAAGAGGTGCCGACATACTGACTGCGTCACATGACTTCACAGAATAGTCTACTGGTAAACCTATTCTAAAGCACATACCAAGAATCTAACGATTCATGATATGTGTTGTATCTCAGGTACGCTTTTATTGTACCTGTTCATGTGGCAACTTGGATGATATGACCACACGGCCCCTAGCACCGGCATAAGCAGTATTAGATACAAATCTTGGAAAGCACCTTCTTAAGTTTGAAGTCGATCAGCCGAATTGTTCTCAAGATATCGCGTTCACAAGATGTGGGATGTATGGACGGAAGGACGGCTAGCATTTCCAAGTCCTCCAACCACTTCGTGGCGGAGGACAAAAAGGGGTACCGATAGTATCCTCAGACAACAGTTTCCCCACCAACATTTTTTCCCCGTGACATTATCCCCACAAATGGGCATTTTCCTCAGGCGACATTTTTTGTTATTTTTTGTTTTATTTTAAACTAGTGCTGTAATATCTTGTTAACTCTAAAATATTGCATCTTGATAGTGGTATGATAATGGTGATTGAATAAAACATAAAGCTACCTACAGGCGTAGTGGAGCCGGGGGGGCTCGCCAGCAAGGGGGGGGGGGGGCAAGGACCACTTTGGCTCCCCAATAATTGTAACTGACGTGCCTTGAAATGCCCCCCCCCCTCGATCACAGCTTCGGAAGCCTGGGTATTGACTTTTCACTTGGGTGGGTGGGTATAGTTGACAAATTATCATCAGCGAATTATTTTCAAAGCAGCGTGGGGGGGGGGGAAATTTCATTGAAAAAGGCCAATTGGATTTTTTTTTAGCTCTTATGAGTCGGTTTGATTGCGAGATATGTTATCCCTTTCAAAGTTCTCAGAAGCACCAAAGTGCGTTAAAACAAGTCTAAATTTACAAAAAATTTCGAAACCAGCTATCTGAGGCAGGGAGCCACCCCTCCCTGTCCCACCCCCGTCTGGCCGCCCCAATATTCCAGTCACTCCGTGCCTGACCTAATATCTATTTTATTTGGGTGTTTTGTCCTCTGGGTGTTTTATCCACTGGGTGTTTTGTCCGTGAGTGTTTGTCTAAGGATCTCTTGTCCTCAGGTGTTCTGCCCCCCCGGGTGTTTTGTCCCACATCTGCATATTTTGTAGATCAATTTATCCTGATATCTCGGCTAATAAACCATATATAGTTCTAAGCAGATTTTTAAGTGACCCTACTTGTATCTACATGTATATGTAATTTACTAGTATTCTGGTTTACATGTGGTTTGATCATGGCACTCTTTTAACAGGTTTATGGCAGTATCTTTAATGCCTCCCTTATAACTGAATCAGAGACCATCTAAAACACCAATGCAAACACAATATAAAGGTCTCCTGACAGTATGGTAGAACAACCTTCATTTATATACTGGCAGTTCAGCATAGCATTAGCAATAGAGAGGCTGACATCTGTGGTTTGGCTTGTCCTGTTTAAAAGCTTTTGGATTTGACCTGCTGGCAAAGGGCAGTCTGTTGGATCAACTTTTATTATCTCAACCACATGTTGTCAGCTTGTGGACTATTTATGGACATCAAGTGGCTATCATCAACTCAAACAAAATTAGATGTTCTGTGGTGTTTAACACTTTTGAAGATGCTAACTGAGAAGTGGTTTTCTAACCAGCAAATAAACTCTCTTGAGTCTTATTTGCAAATACAGAATAGTGAATGTGCCTAAGTTAGAAATTGAAGGTGGTAGATACCGAAAGTAGATGGAGGTGAAAGACTTTGTAAACAGTGTCCAAGAAAGGTCATTGAGTATGAACATGATTTTATTTTGGCCTGTCCTAAATATATTACACTTAGAAAAAAATGTTTTTGAATCAATTTCTAAACTGTGTACAAACTTGCATTCTCTAAGTAGCACAGTGAAATAAATTTATTGAATTTATTGAGTATATTTATGAAATATCCTATCAGGATCATGTCAAGCTAATCGTATATACATACGTGCCATAATGATGTGGTCATATTGAATTATGTCAGCTTTGCGTCATGACTCGTGTGAATTTTGCTTTATTTGCCTTTTGTTAATCTGCCATGTTTGGCATCTTGTTGGTGTTCTTAAATTGAATGCCTATATACTACCCGTACTGACTGTGCTGATGTGTCAATAAAAAAATAAAAGGTATGTAAGTACACTCAGTGGACTGTAACCAAGCTTTTCAATTAATGGAGAGAGAACCTCAGTCATATTTTATAAATCAAATTCTTGGGATTTATATTATGAATTTCCTGACCAGGAAATCTGGGTCTGTTTCCTAAACAGGGAACTCGCAGCCTGTTTCCTAATCAGGGAACTAGGAGACTGTTTCCAAAGATAAATTCACAATGAAAGACACACATGGAGCCTAGCTACTATAGTAGGCTCCAAGGACACACTAATCCAGTTCAGCCGGCCTCATGCTGACCTAATCTCAGTCTTAAGAATACTGATCAGCGATACGGATTTGATATTTTTGGAACATCATGATGTCTTGTCGGCATCATTGAAAACTGTTGACCGCTTCTCTTTTGCAGGAAACAAGCTTATGTTTATGTACATGGTCAATTCCATTGTGACGGGCGCTACATTCAGAGTATATACCTGGTATTGTAATATGCCAGATTTGCACACTACTGCTCCAATATAACTAACATTCTTCAAACAGTTAAAGATCATGTAGGAGTGTAAAGTAATATAAAAAATTTGAAAGAATGTGATTGACCAATCAAAATCACAGACAATTTGCTTAACGTGACGGGCGCTACAGGGATTTCCCTCCATTTGTGTGGTTAGTATGGAAACTTCCAAATCCCTGTGATTTCTCAAATGATTTTAACTTCTTATCAGTATAGCATAGTAAGGTACTGAGTACTGATTCTTTGTTGAAGAACAGTTTGCCCCATCTCTTTAGTCTTATTATCTGCTAACATGAATTTGAAAATTCCAGTGTGACGGGCGCTACATATTTTGTGACGGGCGCTACACCCTCTGAAACAGAATGGGCTAGGTCCTATAAATCCTATTATAAGACAATGACAACTTGACGGTTAAGTGTCCAATTGTTTATTTCAATATTCTCTGAAATATTTACCAAGAATAAGACACATTATGCCAACATTCCAATTGATTTAATGTGCTATTTCATCAAGCAACAAAAATGATCTTCACGACATGTTGTATCCAGGTGATATGGCAGATGACACACCTTTCTTACCAACATTAATTTTCTTTGACAAATCCTGATAAAGAAAGATCCAGTTCGAAGGTTAGAACTTACACTGGGGAGGGCCATAATGCAGTAATATAAAGATGGTGGCACCGGTACCCCCAGGCCTGGTAGCTAGGGTTAAGACCGGATCCCACCTGTAGCTTATTCTGTTGGAAGCACTGAATTGCAGAGTTTACTCTTGATGTCGTTGTCAGAAAGAGTTCGATGCACACCTTCACAACATCTTTGAAAGAATTAAGATATGAGTTTTGACTGTGTGAAAATATTTGTTAGGGCAGTTCATCATGTAAGGATCTTCAAACCGGGGACACCGTGTGCAATACAGCTTGTCCGGTAGCTTTTCCAGGTTCAACAAAGGTTCCCTGCATGTAGTCATCTATTTTGTTTTCCTTACGTGACGAATAGGCCATTTGGCACTGCCACTTCAACATCATATGATAATGAGCAAACATGTGACCAAAAGCTTGAGTGTATATTGGTTAAAGTGAAACCAATCATCAAAATGAGCTGTGACTGCATCAAAATCCAAAGATGAAATGGCCAGTATATAAAGCTCGCAACCAGGAAAAGAGGAAATCACTGATGGCAATTATATATGATATATAAATAATATGGGCCAATAATATTAATATCTCTACGTCTAGTCAGGCATGCATCACTCATGACAGTGGCTTCATGCCTGATAAACAATGTTGCAATTTTGAGTGCAACTGGTTCAGCTGAATGCTAGGGCCTCCTGTACTAAATGTGACGGGCGCTACATCAGAGGCTGTAGCGCCCGTCACGATGAAATCCGTAGCGCCCGTATTAATATCTCTACGTCTAGTCAGGCATGCATCACTCATGACAGTGGCTTCATGCCTGATAAACAATGTTGCAATTTTGAGTGCAACTGGTTCAGCTGAATGCTAGGGCCACACGTACTAAATGTGACAGGCGCTACATCAGAGGCTGTAGCGCCCGTCACGACGAAATCTGTAGCGCCCGTCACGCTAATTAGCTTGATTAATTAGTAACTGCTAAAATTAAATCTGGCTAATATAGTTGGTACTCGAGCACTAATAGAAGAAAAGGGATTCATGTTATTTTATGGACCTTTATTTTATCAGCACATTAAAAATTAGTAGAATATTGTGACGGGCGCTACAACATGACAGTAACGTTTATTATTGGACATAAGATTTAATAAAAATATCCAGTGCCTGTTCTGATGACAAATATCAGAGCAAGAGGTGGCTGTTTAGCCGAATATTGCAAACAACCTAAGATTAAATGCATTTATGTACAAATTTCCACAAAAAACAGCTATACAGTAAAAAATCCTTATCAGGCTAAATTATTTCAGTAGATGTAGGTGGCGCCACCTGGCCCATGGGCGATTGAATGCATATTTCCTGACTTGTTTCTGAAAGCATGGAGCATATACTACATATATGTATATAGGTTATTATAAAATATCCAATTAAAAAATTGCCACTTCGGTTTAATTTTACGTGGAATTGACCACATGTATGTATACTATGACTGTCTTTTTGAATTTGGTGCTAATACTGTTATATTGAATATGGAATAGGTATTTGCATTATGGACGCGGATATTCTCTAATGGACGATGGCTGAATTATGAATGATGGACCAGACGCTTGTAATTTACCATTACTCAATTTGTCTTTACCGTTGTAAATGCCATAACGGTAAAGACCAAAAATATCTTGGTCAACTGTCACAGTTACTGAGAAAAGTGAAGTGAGATTCTGCTTATAAATTTTCTTGGAACTTAAAAAACATCAAAAGAATGTTTAGAAAAAGGCAGATTGACTTTCATTAAGAAACCAAAACCAACTGGTTAGTTAAAAGGAAATGGTCTTGAATTCAATGTCTTTACCGTTACCAATATGCCTTTTCTGATACCACCTGAAAATAACATATATGGGCTAGAATGGGTTGGCTGATATGAAAACAGTCTTTGTGGCCTACATGGTCTTGACTAATTCCATTTTGGTAGCCAAGCTGCTCAAATTTGTTTTGACATGGAATCAGCTAATTAAGGTAATTAAGCTTGTTAACATATATTTTATATATTTTCAAAAATGAATGACTTATTTTACATGTACCGGTACTGTATGGTGCATTGGCAATGTAGAATGATGATACACTAGCCAACTCTTAAAATGCTGGACAATTCCATGTACATGTACCAGTAACTGGACACAGACATCTGAAAGACATCAGGCACAGCTTTATCACACAAAAGTGTGCTGTTACTGACCTCCAGGTTAAATTGTGATCATTTGTGTCAACTCCTGTGAAGTTATTGCACTCCATTATCAGGGGCTGTTTTCTGGCTAAAGAGCACTTATAAATGAAAGACTAATAGAGGATTCTGGATTTGTTACATGTATATCGCACACTCCACAACTTGACTGGTGACAGATACATGTACATATAGTGCCTTTTAGTTTTAGGATAAAGTAGATAAGGCACCATATACTCACTTTAATTTCACATTTACACTAGTCAAACACTTGAGGGACATAAATTTAATAGCACACTGGGGTGATAATGACCAGTGATAAGACTAGCTGATCAAACTTGAGAGGCTACATCTATTTCAACATCCATGACTGGAAGATCTAGAACTGATGGAAAGCATTCATTCCGCAGTAAACACTAGTGGCGGCGGAAGCTGTCCGAAAGTGTTGGGGGGAAGGGGGAGCTTGACTATCCATACTGGATGGTTGTCAATCTTTACGTTTACAAAATAATTAATAAAATAATAGGCGTCTGAAAAAGTTGGGGCCCCTACCATATTAATCTGTTTAAAATTAAACAATTTTATTAATATTCCACAAATGGATATCATAACTTGATATTTAGAATTTAAGGGTGGAATTGGGACAATCAATTCAAATTTGAATATTGTATTTAATTCTAAACCTGTTCAGAACTGAACCCGAGATAAAAATTAGAGTTTGAACCTGGGTTTTAAAACTGGAATTGAAAATTGAATTTCGGAGGATATTTTGACATTTGTTATTCAAAATTGGAATTATAAAATGCGAATTGTAACTCGGAATAAAATTGAGATGCACATTAACTTGGACGTGCATATGGAAGTGGGTGCATTCCAAATAGTACACCGGTACCATCATGATTCGAGCTACTTGAATATGAGGTTATGGGGTAGGGTACCATGGTGTAACTAAGTATAGAACTAAGGGATCGGGAGTAAGGAGAATGCCCCAGAATAGATTCATTTGTAGTCTGGTCACGTGGTGTAATAATATTATTGGATGATGCTTCACTGGGCTTTATAGTGGAACAGAAGGCAGGGCTAAGAGGTGCATTCTGTTACGTGCACTAACATGTATAAGCATATTCGATGAAAAACAGGGATTCAGTGTAAAATTGATTCAAATTGGAACTTAGTCATGGAAATTAGTTCATACATACACTAACGAAGGCCATTCTATACAAGAGTGTGTGAATTTGCAAACATAGGATCCTGAGTAAATGTTCATGTTGATGATGTAGTATCCTGAACAGACCATGTCTTTGAGCAGCAGCAACTTCAGTGAAAAATATGGAGCCATCCACATACAATACATGTATCATTGGAAGTGACGGCGAACTTGGCTTTTCAATCAAGGGAGATCATTTTCTGCATTATTTGAAATAAATGTGCTCAGACAATCATTTCTAAAAACAGTTTGATCCTACCAATGTAAACGAATGCCAATTTCTTCAGCCTGATGTCCAAACAATTTCAACACACCTTCTCCTAAAGCTTTGTGGGCTCTTGAACTTGAACACACTCCACAACTTCATTGATGACATAGAATCAAGTAGATAAGGCTCCATATAACCACTTTAATATCATGCTTACACTAATTGAAACACAAGGGGGACATAAATTTAATAGCACCCTGATAATGGCCAGCAGACTGGTAAAACTCCAGAGACTCTATTGCTATATGGCATAACCCAGCATGCCCAGGGATCTACACATACTTGAAGTTCTGGGTTTTTTTCAAATTCTGTATGCAAGTCACACTTTCAGCATTAAACATACATGTATGTATACTGTATGTATACTTTGTCAAAAATAAGACCTATTTCTATAAATATGGAGTGAATATTCCATAAACTTCGACAAATTCTTCATACAACTCTTGAATTGAATATTAGTGGCACTGCCATTTTCCACAATTTGAAGTTTAGATTACTGAAGGGTACATGAACCTTGACGCGTGATCCCACAGTGAATTTGTGGTTACGTATACATGTACTTTCTTTCACCTTTGACAACAGCATTGGGAATATTTGAAACTATCGATACTTGGATGTGATTTAAGGGCTGATTATTTTAAAGATAATTGATGGAAAGCTTAAGAAAAAATGTTCATGCCGATGTTTACTTTGGTCATAAAATTCATTTTAAGCAACCTCAACAATTAGAAAATCACCAGAACTGTCAATAACTAGATCCAGATCACATCATTCCATGACATATTTATAACCTCCCCTTCCCTCCCCCCCCACCCTCAAAACTTTTCATGAAAAGTACAAAAGTTATACTGGGACACTTAATTGGTCAAGATTTATTAACTTGATAAAATTACATATAAATAGTACGCAGTCACTGATAATGGAAGCTCATGCAATACCGGTACTATTTCTTGCTTCAATAAATTCTCAACAGTGAACAAATATCTTCACTTAAAGACATGTATATAATAGGGAGCAGAGTGATTGTCTCCTGAACTGGAAACACTGCACCTGTTCCCTGATCAGGAGACAAATTTGAAACATTCATTTGTTTCCAGATTTGGAGACACTCCAGAAGAAATTCAAATGTCTCCAGATATGGAAGCATGTCCCCTAAAATGAACCATTGTCTCCTTTTCTGGACTTGTACCGGACTGTTTATCGTGTAAAGTTTGAAAGCCGTGAAAAATAGGCTTCCATGATCAGTCTTCAAACCTTGATGCAAACATTGAGTGACAAGAAAAGGTTTGTAGGCGGCAGGTCACGTGATCCGCGAGCTTGGAAAATGCAATCGTCCATTAGTGTTTGAAGACGAGTTACAGATACATTAGCTCCAAATCTGGTACCAAACTGTTTCCCGAATCCGACCCAATAGTAAAGGGACGAACACCGTATATACAACGTGAGAGATACAGTGAGAATGACTGAAGTCTTCCAAGAGAGCAGTGTATCTAATAACTACCGATACCTCAGAGAGATAACATGTGGTATCTTGACGGGAGACTGGGGATGGGGGGGGGGGGAGAGAGGGGGAGGTCAAAATATAGGATGACCTGACCAGGAAGTGCCAGTACTAAACATTACAATAACACATAGATAATTAAAGCAGGATGTTTAGCAAGAAAAGCATAAACAAAAAGCAACAGTGTGGACAAGCAGAACAACATAACTTTTGCATGTTACCAATTATCCATTTGGAAAGCTAAACTGATTTTGTTGTCGAATAGAGCCACATAAACAAGGCCTATGTAGAGTAGTGGTCTCAAACTTGAACATGTAACTGAATATATGGAAAGCATGGCTGAATGATGCAACGATCGAAGAAATGAAAACATACCTGAAGCCTCTGTAGTAGGCATAGCAGGTGATTCTTAAATAAAGTGTTCAACGCAAACAAAATAATGCTCAATCAAGTTCACCTAGTCAATTCTGGCACACTGTCTCCATCTTCAATTATGGAAACATTAATGAAATATGAACCAACTCACTGAAGAAATGTCTATCAACTTTTGGCCTTGGGCACCATGACCAAGGCAGCACTCATTCTATTAGTCAAGAAACATGACTCTGATTTTATTATCAGAATCATGCCGTACGATTCAAGGCGATTCACTGATCTGAAAACAGTCCAGAAATTCACATCCACACATGTTTATCCCAAACCTCATCTAAGGACGAGTATCACAACAAACACTTTAGTTGACATTTTGTTGTACTCATTTTTGGTACTCTATAATGTGGAATTCAAGACAAGTGAAGATGGAAATATAAAGTTCTACATGTATGTATTTTGATCTTAAAATACAAAATTTCAGGGGTAATTCCGGACCATTCATTTGGAGGGTGGGTATAATATTTGTAAAAGCCCTTCTACCAATATGGCGGAGATATTTACATTTCTTGACTGGAATTTTCTCGGCTGTATTTGGAATGCAAGTAAGTGTTTGTGGCTGCTGTTTTTGATGTATCACGAACCCGGAGGGACCATACATGTACATTATGACAGTGGGACTTGGGGATATGTGGGTGTGAATTTCTTAACTGTTTTCTGACGTTTTATTTTCGTCAGTGAATCGCCTTGGATCGTACGGCATGACTCTCATAATAAAATCATAGAGTCATATTACTTGACTACCTTTTTATAGCGAGCGGAGCGCGGCCGCGAAGCGGCCGCTTGCGAAGCAAGCTCTATAGGTATTGCGTAGACGTGCACATATGATACAAAACATAGCAAAATTTAATGAAAACAAAGCAAATAACAACAACAACCGATATCCCTTGAACGAAAAAACGGTGATTTCCGTTTCCGCCACCCATGGAGAAATTGCATGCCGGGACAAATTACTCGTGATGAAGACTTAAAAGAAGAAAACATAGCCTAGCTGGCATGTCATTTTTCGAAAGGATTTTCAATTTATGAATAATTTTACACAGATGAAAGTAACTGCAGACTAAAAGTGATTCGTTATGTGGCTTTCGTCCTTGTCGAACATGTCCGATGCAAAACGCAGACCACGTGACCAAGAGTTCGATCAAAAACGTTTTGCACTGAAGGTGGTCCACTGAAGGCGGCACTGAAAACGGTGTACATCTTTCGTCAAATTTAGTTCTATGGGAGGCAAAACCTGCATAAAATTCATATCTATGGAAAGCTTATTTATTGCGTTTTTTAGATCTGAAGTATCGTGTAAATATGACAAGGCATTTGTTAGAAAATAAACATTTACGACGCAGTCGTGGTTGTAAAATCAAGTCATTCAACATTCACCTTTTCGAAAACATAGATGGGAGGTAACTCCGCTAGAACCGCTTGATCTCGCCGACCACGCGCGAGGGTCCTACTGTTTACCGCCCATTTAATTCCAGTAGCGTACAACTCGCGTCCACTCATGTTCAGTAGAAAAGAGATAACCGCCCAGGCACGCATTCAGTCACCAGTGATGACCAGTAGCAAATGTCATGTCCAGTGGAGATAACTGTACATCCAGCATTTGAAAATTGTGACTTTGCGATTTAAGTTTAAAATTCGATTTTGAATTAAAACAACTGAGTTCGTAACCTATTTATTTTTTTGGATGATCATTCTTAGTTGGTTGTTAATTTTAATTACGAATTGGAATTTCAGTTTTTTGAATGAAATTTCAGTTTTAATTGAATTTGATCAAGATTAAAGTAAAATTATTTTTAAATACTTGAATTTAAATTTGAATATAATTTCAACTCGAAATTAAAATTTAATAGTCGGAAAAAAAATTGAAGAAAACATTTCATATGGAATGAAGTCCAGAACTAATGTTTTGAGTTCAGCTCAATCAGTTCCTAATCTGAAGCTAGAGTAGGTTTCAATTTAAACTTTCAAAGTTTACATTCAAAATTAATAATGAACTTTTCGAAAATTCCTGAAACTTCAGTATGTTTTATAAACTAGACGTCCTCCGATAATACCTAAAAAATTCACACCAGAGATAGGCCTACACATTTTTTAAAATTTATTTATGACGATTTATTTGTATTTCCACATTTTAATGACATGGGAACCGTACCCTAGTTACAGACGAGGGGGAGTACGGTTCCCATGTCATATATTTTTGCTATCCCTAAGGCTAGAGTGCTGAAAATTACCACACTATATCTGTGGGTCAAGCTCTACCAGAAAATGTGAAAACAAAAAAGATGGCCTTCTCCTATATTGTAACTTGTTTCATCAGATTAATATTTTATTTTCTGGAAACCATGAAGAATTTCGATTAACATTATACAAGCGGGGCGCGGCCGCGAAGAGGCCGCTTGCGAAGCAAGCTCTATAGGTATTGTGTAGACATGCGAATATGGGACAAAACATAGGCAAAATTTAATGAAAACCCAGCAAAAACAACAAAAATGCAGAACTAATTTTTGAGTTCACCTCGATGTAAAATCAGTTCAAAGGTGTCCCTAACCTGAAGCTAGGGAGAGTATGTTCCAATTTAAACCTTCAAAGTTTACATTCAAAATTATAATGAACTTTTCGAAAATTCCTGAAACTTCAGTATGTTTTATAAACTAGACATCCTCCGATAATACCTAAAAATTTCACACCAGAGATAGGCCTACATATTTTTTAAAATTTATTTATGGCAATTTATTTGTATTTCCACATTTTAATGACATGGGAACCGTACCCCAGTTGCAGACGAGGGGGAGGGGGAAGCCCCCCTCTATATATTTTTGCTATCCCTGAGGCTAGTCCTGAAAATTACCACAATATATCTGTGGGCCAAGCTTTACTAGAAAATGTGAAAACAAAACAAAGAAAAAAACAAGGTGGCCACAATGATGACGTCACAGTAACGTCATTTTCAAAACATATTTTTAGACGATTTTTCGGTCATGTTACCCCCCCCCCCCCATGCCATTCCCCATTATAGACACAAATGAATTTTAAATATCAATACCCAATATGGTTAATTATGGTTTTCATGTCTTCTTTATCTATAATTTTATAGATTATAATCATAGCCATTACAAGGTTGTTTCTGTCCATTATAGTATAATAGCTCTCTTCCATTAATATTTTAGCATTCAAAATTATTCATTAAAGTATGTAATTATAATCATTCTATCAATTCCTTAAATTAATTAAAAATGTAAAAAGAACAATATCTCAATGTTGAGAACAGCTACAATATGAAATGATTTAGTCGATTGGTTTTACAGTTGCACATTGAACTATTTTAACATATCTGGTAAATCTATTGGCTGTAAATGTTTGTAACTTGTTTCCATTTGGCAGTTAAATAGTAGTAGTTTCGTCTTTGTATACAGATCTGTCTATTAATCAAGATATATTCACTTCAGTCTCAACTTTTGAACATGTCCATTACAAGGACATTTAGTTTGGTTGAGTGGAACCTACTTCCCCAAGGTTTTATATATTGTGTGTACAATCAAATTAGAATTGAATAGAATTCCTTCAGTAATAAGACTAATTGTGACAGTATATATGTGACATAGATTTTATGTCCGATAATTAGAGGAACAGGATTATTCTTATTAATAGGACTTTAAAATAAAGCTGCCTTATGACAAAATATAACATCATGGCCACCTGGAACAGTGACAGGAAATCATAGCTAGGACCAGATAGAATTTGGACAATTAAATATTTGATCCAGTCTAATTAAAATTAAATCCTATCTGCTCCCCAATTTGGATATGTCGCCTACATAGTGACATATACGATTGGGGAGCATTGATAGGATATCAATTATGTCATATTTATGATCCAGGCTAAGTTGACAAATTCTAGACAACAACAATACCACATGGATTTTAATGCTGTAAAGTTCTACAGGAACTGACTTTCAAACAAGCCATCGGTTTTGATGTAAGCATGTGCAGATCAAATCAATGGAACCCTAAAAAGTACAAAAGTACTTTAGATTTCATCCATTTCAAATATTAGCTCTGTATGAAACAAGAAATTATGCGAATGAGTACTAGTGGAAAACTTGATATGAATAGGCAAAGCCAGAAACGAGAGGAAGAAGTAGGCCTATTTCTCCGCTCGCTTCTAGGCTTTGCCTATTCATATTATATGAAGTATGATCGCAAAGTCAAACAGATGCTTCCGAAGACGTCATTTCAATGCCCAATTGAAAACATAGCCATAGCCTCTATAGTGATCGATAGAGGGTCTATCTAGTGGACGTTTTTGGACATTACATTGAATTGTTCACCGCTACAAAACTTACATTGACCGTGTTTCGCCCCGTTAACTTTACTCTTATCGGTTAGTACCGTTACCGTAACATGCTACTTTCGTCAACTGTGTCCATCGATGGGCGTTTATGGTTTACTCGCCACAACAACCGGGTTCTACTACAACCCACACTTCGCAGTATTCCCGAAACCGGACTTTACGAGCATAATCGTAATACCATGCTCACTCGTTCACGGTATCAATCGAGGAACAAACCCGATGGTTAAAATACAATAAATGACGTCACTTCCGCCAACATTTGAATCATTCTACTACTGTGATATAGTTTCCGTCCTGCATCCCCTGGTACAGTTAATTACATGAGCAGGAAAAATAGCTTTACAATATATTAGCTTGACGCATTATTTCTTTGTACATTCACAAATTATGAAAAAAAACATATATTTTAACAACATTTTTTTTGTAATTCACAGACGTTATTATGGCTTATTGTCCTGTTCCCAGAACAGTTTTGCTGTCTACCATGGATTACAATCTCCTAGTTTAAGGTATTTCGCATGAGAAAATTTGACACAGCCTAAATCGTGAATCAAAAGGTCAGCTATTCAGAATCTTTCTTACACCTTTACCATTGCATATAAAGGGATATCGGAGGACAACTATTGACAATTGAAATATCTTTATACCTTTGGGAATATGAGCAAATTAAGGAACGACCACTGGCTTGTGAAATGCATTAGCACTAACAGAATTTTAAATTAGGAGACTGTCCAATAACGTTCGTCCTCAAAGAGCCGTATCTTTACAGCATGTCAACACCCTTACCGTGTTACAGCCTAAATCAGCAGGGTTCTTCTCGGGTGATCTCGAAATGGAAACCTGGATAAAACGGGACAACTTTGCCCTCCAATAACAATTATGTCATCCATGTTACTGTTTGGTAAAGCAGTTGACATTTTGGTAACCGAGTTTGACATTTGGTAACGGAGTTGACGAAAGTGTCGTCAACTACTTAACTTTTTGTTAACACCGTTACCTTTTTGCCAACTATGTTCCCATTTGTTTTCGAATTCACATAGGCCCTACTTGAATTTTTTATGGAAACTCAAAGACACTACAGTTAATCAACTTGTTTCTCAAATAACCCCATTAGCTTGATTTATTGTCGATTTGATGTAGATCAAACAATGGATTCACATACAATATGAGCAGATAAAACCATTTCGTACCAGAACAGTGAGAAAACTCGCCTTCATATTTGCAACAGACTTGAGGACAGAAATAACCTACAATCCATTAGGCCTACTGCGAATCTTTATCACGGTTGGCAACTATACCAGCAGATATGTTAACTGTCCGAAACTTAGTTAACAAAACTGTACTGAGCAAGTGTCATCGTTGTTAAAAATATTAGTCATAAACAGAGTTCATAAATGTCCCAATGGTTTTATGATGTTCTTCTGATTTCTAGGGAACTACAAACACTAAAAACATGCAAGATAAAGACAATTTATTTTGGAAAATTTTCCCATTAAAAATATACCGTAGTAGTAGTTATTGGAATGGTAGAATGCTCGATTTTTTCATAAAACATTTGCGACTGTGGTAACAAACGACGATAACGTGACCGTCTCAGACCGCCGAAAAGAGCTCGTCTCAGAACACAGTTTGCGTTCTCAAAAAAACAAAACAAATAATAATAAATTGGATTGTTGTGGAGTTTGGTACATTCCACGTGAAGTTGGATGAGTGGTAATGAACAAAATCAGTGTGATGTTCCAGACTAATACAAAAAGGCCTGTTTTCCAGGATTGATGAGAAACTGTTTGACCTGGGGCGTAATGGAACAAGTCAATTTGGTGGATTGAAAACCCGGAACAACGATACAGACTTTTCTGTATTACTCACCACAATAGCTAGGGTCTGCTACAACCTACCATACTGTAGTCCCGAAACCGGATCGTAACACCATGCCCACCAGAATAGTTTGAAAACTGGGATTCAAACGTGATATGCATAACAGGTGATGGTCCCATTTACGCTTGATAAAAAAAACTGTGTCCTTGGTACTGTTAACCAAATAAACAAATTTGATATTACCCGGTACGCTTTCAACCAATTAGGTTAATCAAAACACTAAATTTATTTAAATCATGTTTGTCATTAATGATAAACTGAAATTCACTGTTCTTTCTTAATCTGGGGTCGCTGGTTCGAATCATACTCGGGACTCGACCAATTTCTTGCACTAGAATCGGTGCTATGCTATAGTGTATTCCCAAAATAACGAAAATACTGTTATACGATCACTTTCTAAAAATATCTTCATGTGTAGTCAGCTATATGGGAGTTGTGTCATTACGACCATCAGAGAGATACTGTATGTTCACTTTCTAGACTACCGGTCTGCTATCTCCTATTTTTGGGGGAGGCCCGTTGGCCATGTGGTTTAGTTCGCCGACATATAGTGCTGGCGATTAGGTGAAATCTGATTAATTTTGTCCATAAGCTCCCAATTTCTGAAATGTAACTGTCTGTGTCACTAGTGAGTGTATTGCATTCGTTGTATCTTGTTCACTGCCAGATAGGAATAATTTAAGTGTCTGGCTTTAGTACCGGTAGCAAGTTCACAAGCATATGAATATAATGACTTCCAGGGTCCAGGCTTCTGTCGGGAAAGGTGGGCTCATGCAGAAGATTACTACCTCGTATACACACCCAGTTGAAATCGCACTTCCTTTGGTATGTTGTATACTGCTCATCCCATTGCATTTTATATGGCTCAATATATGATGCATAATGTATTTACGCTACTCTCAATTTGCACAAGAGAACTGGAAATCTTGACCTTATCCGTTTGTCTTCTGCTGTGACATGTCTGTTACCATGGTTACTGTATAATTTATCATGAACTTTGCTGATAAGCTGCTCCGTATGATAAAATTCACACAATTTCTATGAAAATTACCATACTTGTAATAAACAAACAAGAGATCCTGAAGGATTTTGGCGCCCACCATTGTCCGATAATTGCAAGCTAAAGAAAAGAGGATATTTTTTGTCCATTGTTACTAAGAACAAACGATTAATTTGCAATTTTGCTTGCAGAATTTCGAATTTGAGCGAAAAAGACCGAAAAGGGGACACTGAAAAACACAAAAAAATATTATCTTTACAAGTTTCAGGAGTTTCAAGATTTCTAGAAGCTGTACTGGATGTCGGTTGTAATGAGCAAAGTTAGTCTGAAAGTGAGGGGCCTATTTGCATAACCACACGAGCAGAGGATCATGGGTAAATTCAAAATGGCGGCAATGTGGGGTACTCGACAAAATGATGTTTTCGTCATATTTCTTCAACGTGTTTGCTTTTCTGTATAGAAAAGTGGGCAAAACTTATTTTATTTCATATCAGATTATTATTTACTAATTTATCATACAGTTTTTGCGAAGGAAAAACAAAAATAAAAAAAATCGAAGATTTTGACAAAAAATCGTTCGAAAATTGTCTTTTTGAAAAGGACGTCACAGTGACGTCATCATGGCGGCCATCTTGGATTTTTCATTTTCTTGTAGAGCTTGAGCCAAAGATAGAGTGTGGTAAGTTTCGGCCCTCTAGCCTTAGCGGTAGTGAAAATATTTAAGGGGGCGCTTTCATCCTACCCCCCCCCCCACCAGGCTGCGGTACACCCCAAATCGCCCAGGCCAAATAGGGTTAAGATACCAAGCTCGGTAATAATAAGATGATACACAATACCGAAGAGATCCGGACCGTGCAGTGATGTTGAAACTTTGAAAGTGTCTGAATCCTGATTATCTCCCTTGGATCGAAACACGCAGTAATCTACAGTTGTCGAGTTGTGACGTTGCGTCACAAGAGTGACATCTCTTTGTGTAGCCGTCCCGTCGGCAGACGAAACGGTGGGGCAGTTCATTTGCAACGGCATGGACTAAAGTAAGCTGATTTAAAATTTGAAGAAATACATTTCAATTCGTTATCATTTGAACTTTTCGGCATATAAGGTGGAGGTATGGATATTCTCAAGACTCAATATATAGAATATGCCCCACCGCTTGATCCGCCAACTCTTGTGATGCAACGTCACAACTCAGGAATACTTTTTTAATTTGAAGCTTAACTTGGATTTTGGAATCGCACCAAAAAGGTATCTTACACAACTAGACCATAAGGGGATCCTGTGTACCAAATTTGACAAATATCCATGCATTATTTCCTGAGAATTCACGATAACAAAATTCACGGAGAAATTCAAAATGGCCGCCTGGCGGCCATATTGAATTTTCGAATAGGAGCAAAAAAGGTATCTTGCACAACTGGATCACAAAAAGAACCGGTGTACCAAATTTAAGAAAGATCCAAGCAGTAACTTCCTGAGATTTCACGATAATGTTTCATGGAGAAATTCAAGATGCGGCCATGTTGGATTCCCAAAACCGACCAAAAAAGGTATCTTGCACAATTTGACCCCAAGGAGAACCTGTGTACCAAATAAAGTCCATGCAGTAATTTCCTGAGAATTCACGATAACAAAATTTCATGAGGAAATTCAAGATGGCCGCCTGGTGGCCATACTTGGCTTCCAAATCGGACCGAAAAAGGTATCTTGCACAACTAGACCCCAAGGGGAACCCGTGTACCAAATTTGAGAAAGATCCACGAATTACTTCATGAGAAATCACGATAACAAAGTTCCATGGGCACCGAACCAGAAAGGTATCTTGCACAACTAGACTCCAAGGGAAACCTGTGTACCGTACCAAATTTAAGAACGATCCATGAAGAAAGTTTTATGGGGAAATCCAAATTGGCCGCCTGGTTGCCATATTGGATTTTCGAATCGGACCAGAAAAGGTGTCTTGCACAACTAGACCTGACGGGGAGCCTGTATATCAAAATTGAGAAAGATCCATGCAGCAGTTCCTGAGAAATCGCGATAAAAATATTTCATGGAAAAATCCAAGATGGCCGCTTGGTGGCCATAATGGATTTTCGAGTAGGACCAGAAAACTACACCGCAAGGAGAACCTATGTACAATATTTGAGAAAGATCCACGCAGTAATTCCTGAGAAATCGTGATAAAGTTTCATGGGGAAATCCAAGATGACCGTCTGGTGGCCATATTGGATTTTCGAATCTGACCTGAAAAGATATCCTGCACAACTAGACCCCAAGAGGAGCCTGTGAACCAAATTTGACAAAGTTCCACGCAGCAGTTCCTGGGAAATCGCGATAAAAAGGTTTCATAAGGAAATCCAAGATGGCCGTCTGGTGGCCATATTGGATTTCCCAATCGGACCTGAAAAGTTATCTAACTACACCCCAAGGGAAACGTGTATACCAAATTTGAGAAAGATCCATAAAGTAGTTCATGAGAAATCGCGATAACAATAATTGTTTATGGACGCACGACTGACTGACGGACGACGGGCCATGAACGAAAATAGAATTGGACTATATTGGAATATATTCGCATCGTCTGAAATATTGATAAGAAATGGAAGTCAGAGATATGTCAAAAGTTCCAAGATGTGATGATATTCACTCCGCCGATCAGTGCAGAGAAAAAAAATATTGATCACGGAAACCAAGGAATGTAGAATTTTTTATGATTTATTAAATGGAGAAGAGGGATTAATAATTAAATCTGCGAACAAATGGGAAGAAATATTAAATACTAAAATTGACTGGAAATGCACATATAAAAATACATTCAGCAGCACTGGTTATACAAAGCTAAGAAATATGCAATATAAGATCTTGCACCGAATTTTGTGCACAAACTCGTTCTTTTATACTATAGGTAAACGCGATGATAATCTATGTTTTTATTGTAATGCAGAAAAAGAATCTATTGAACATCTACTATTTTTGTGCCCTATCACACAGCATTTTTGGGACCAAGTGCAAGAATGGTTTAAAAGTTTTGAATTGAAAAAATACTCCAGAAAAAATTGTATGCGGGTGGGGTGGCGAGCAACAATGTCTGAATACGTTGGTTTAAAAGCAATATATTTATAGTAACAAGTTCAGGTCATCAAATCTGAATTTGAATGCTCTTTTAAATAAATTTCACAGTCATTATCAACTGGAGTAATATATCTCTGACATAAGCAATACAATGGACAAGTTTAGCAAAAAATGGACTATGTGCCGAAAAATTATCGAGCCTGAAACGTTAAAAATTCGAAAGGCAAAATCGTAAGTCGCACTAAATTGTCAACCAACATTTAACCAGCCAAGAATATAGGTGGCTATTATTAATTGTATATCCTTCTAATACGTCACCTAATAATGGATATTTTCTATGTAGCAATTACGTTTGTTTGTATGTATATATGTAACAAGTGAGTCTCGAAGGTTTCCAGATCACTTTCATGTTGTTTGTTGTTTGTATATACGTCAATGTGTAAAATGTCAATGTGTAAAATGTCTGTAAGTGTGCGTCTGTATATATGTATGTACATTGCATTATCATAATAAAAAAAAAAAATAAAAAAAAAAAATGAACGAAAATAGATTTGAACAGCCCAGCATCCATGGTGGGATAAAGAAAAATGTACTCGCAGCTTTTAGCTTCAATTTTCTTTTCTTTTTTTATTATGAAGTCAAACTGTTGAATCAAAATAAAACAGAGATAAATCATATATGGTGAAATATTATGAAAATATTGCCTTGTTTTGAGGGGAATATGCAGTTTTGTTGCCCCGAGGCTGTGCATATTGCCCGAGCCGCAGGCGAGGGCAATATGCACAGCCGAGGGGCAATGAAACTGCATATTCCCCTCACAACAAGGCAATAATTTCATTATTATATTTATCAACTTAACTCTGTGCTAATCTATTATCTCTCCAGCAAAATAATGTTTTATGTTTATTTTGGAAGAGCGCAATCCTTCTGAGTTGATTGCTTTCAGTGAGTAATCGCCAGCAACATTATTTTTCATGCCCGAGATTCCATTGATTCGGAGCTGCTTCACTACTATCGTGTAAATCTCGCAACGCACGTATAGTTGTTCGATGCCGCTTGTTAGTTACTCCAATAATGTGCTTGGGTACGATTCTACTTACAATTAGATGGGGGAGATAATTTATTTCTGCTGTGTTCTCCAGCTAAAATCAACTCGACGAACTGCTCCGTGATCGGCTACCGTTTGCAGCGCGACTGAAAGAACGGGGCGACATCTGTTGTAATTATCTCCCTTTAGTGTATATTCCATGGGGGTGGAATATGCGGTTTTATTGACCGGGCAATATGCAGTTTTATCTCATTACAATTTACATAGGGAGACACTCTAATAAATATAATAATGTGAAATATTCGCTCAATCAATAATGCCATAATTGGATCAATCTGTCAAAGGACGTAAGGAATTATAATACATTTGAGTCAGGATATTTCCAATAAAATACGCAAGTGTTGTCAAAGTAGTACAGAAGAGGAAAGTGGTGAAAACAATTAGCTCAATCGGCTTTTTTCCAGTGTGTGTTCTAATGTACATATCCAGGACACTGTTACTGACAGAGCTCTTACTCGCAGAGACCAGTCAAACTGTTTGTTTTGTTTGTTTTTTTTTCGTTTTTTTTTACCAGTGTGTCTCCTCGTACGTCTATATATAGAATATAGATCTACTGCCATATCTATATTCACAGACGGAACCTTTGTAAGGCTTTTCCCCGGTGTGTGTTTTCATATGCAATACAAAGGTACTATTCCGGATGGATTTATAATCCCACAGAGGCCACGCATAAAAGGATTTCACACGTGTGTGTTCGCATATATCTAACAAGATAACAGGTCCAGGTAAATCTATAATCAGATACAGAACACCTGAGGGGCTTTTCACCAGTGTATGTTCCCATATATGCTTCACATGGATGTTTTTACTTGTGCAGATAATAACCACAGAGGGAACAGTTGAAAAACTTTTCTCCAGTGTGTGTTCCCATGTGTCTAACAAGGTTATTATTTAGTCTAAATCTATAATCACACAGCGAACACTTCAGAGGCTTTTCACCAGTGTGTGTTTTCATATGCATAACAAGGGTGTTGTTTCTGGTGCAATTATAATCACAAAGAAAACACTTGAAGGGCTTTTCACCTGTATGAGTTCTCATATGCACAGCAAGATTACTGCGTTGGGCACATATATAATCGCATACAGAACACTTGAAAGGCTTTTCACCAGTGTGCGTTCTCTTATGCGTAACAGGGGTGCTGTTTCTTGTGCAGCTGAAGTCACAAAGGGGACACTTGAAAGGCTTTTCACCAGTGTGTGTTCTCATATGCACAACAAGGATGTCGTTTATTGTGCAGTTATATTCACAAATGGAACACCAGTATGTGTTCTCGTATGCATAACAAGGTTACTGCGTTTGGCACATTTGTAATCGCGCAGAGAACACTTGAAAGGCTTTTCACCGGTGTGCGTTCTCATATGCATAACAACGGTGTTATTTCTTGTGCAGCTGAAGTCACAAAGGGAACACTTGAAAGGCTTTTCACCGGTATGGGTTCTCATATGTATAACAAGGTTACTGTGTTTGACATATTTGTAATCGCACAGAGAACACGCACCCGTTTTACCAGTGTGCGTTCTCATATGCACAACAAGGATGTCGTTTCTTGTGCAGTTATAATCACAAATGGAACACCAGTATGTGTTCTCGTATGCATAACAAGGGTGCTTTCACTGATGCATCTATAATCACATAGGGAGCACTTATACGATTTTTCTCCAGTGTGTGTTCTCATATGTCTAACAAGATTACTTTTTCATCTAAATCTATGATCACATAGAGAACATTTCAGAGGCTTTTCACCAGTGTGTATTTTCATATGCATAACAAGGGTGTAGTTTCTGGTGCAGCTGAAGTCACAAAGGGAACACTTGAATGGATTTTCACCGGTATGTGTTCTCATATGTATAACAAGGTTACTGCGTTTGGCACATTTGTAATCGCACAGAGAACACTTGAAAGGCTTTTCACCGGTGTGCGTTCTCATATGCATAACAAGGGTGTTATTTCTTGTGCAGCTGAAATCACAAAGGGAACACTTGAAAGGCTTTTCACCGGTATGGGTTCTCATATGTATAACAAGGTTACTGTGTTTGACATATTTGTAATCGCACAGAGAACACACAAAAGCCTTTTTACCAGTGTGCGTTCTCATATGCACAACAAGAGCTCTTTTACTGATGCATCTATGATCACATACGGGACACTTGGATGGATTTTCATCGGTATGTGTTCTCATATGCATAACCGGAGTACTATTTTTGGTGGACCTGCAACCACACAGGTAACACTTAAATGGTGTTTCTTCAGCGCGTGTTCTCATATGCATACTATGGTCGTTGTTATTGATGCATCTGTGAGCACAGAGGAAACACTTAAACCGTTTCTTACCATTATCTTTTCTCACACTATTATCACGAGTGGCTTTGCCGGGGCTCCTATATTCGTAGTATGCTTTTTCACCAGGAGGTCTATGTGTCCCGGCGATGTATGTACCAACACTCTCCAATTGTCTGGCAGTAATATCTGCATCCTCTGTCATGGTCATCACTTTTCCTTGGTGTCGAAAAATAGCAATAGGGGACTGGTGGTTTGAGGATGCTCATGTCTGAAGTAGGACACTGTATCTCACGGTCTTCCCATTTGACACTCTCTACCTGATAAAATATTATGATCACCTCACTAAACTTGTAATGGTGTGAATTAAATGATAGAGGCTATGACCCTTAAACAATAAACATACTTTATGTATGGATATGCATGGCATGCTTTCGATTTCTCTGCTGTTTACCAAATAAAACAGGATAGCTGGTAACACCGATTTGTGTTACACGATCATTTGCCACCGAGAATGAAACTGAGCGATATAAACTCCTGTTGATTACATAATAATTAGTGTAAAATCAAGCGTCACATTCGAACATTCAATAACCATCAGATTTCCAGCGATAATTTTTGTGGTCATATTGGAAAAACCACAATTACACAACCTTATACTGCATGTAATACTAACCGAATTTGTATACATGTATATAGTAAAAGCTGGGGGTATAGTAGGCCTATTATACTGTATCCTAGGTCAAACCCAAGAGAGAAGCGGCCAACAGTTCCCAATACTCACTTGTTCAACACTCGCATTTATCTTCCCCATACTCCTGTTCATGCACATGTCTGAGTCGCCGGAAACATATGTTTGCTTGAGTTCGCTTCGTGAGGCTGTATGCGGTATGCTCCAATGTTGTTCATCCTCCACTTTAACCGATTTCCAGAGCGAAGGATATTTCCAATCAGAGACTAGCGGTGGCTGTTTTACAGGGACAGGTGTCGACTGTTGATAGTCTTGAAGCTCTTTCATGGCGGTATGCAAGTCTGGTGTAGTACGTTCATCTTTTAAATATTGCTGCGTCATGACCTCATCCGTATCGTGATACACATGACGAACCAAATGGGATACTAATCCACCTGAAATAATAAATGTTGATACATGTATATATTCAACGATTATATTCAAGCTCTTTCATCTGATATTTCAAAGACCAGTTAGAATAATGGGGAAATAATAATCAACACCTGAACAAAACCAGTGATGTGTTAATCAGGATTATCTGTGAGTGACCCAAGCCTGGGGAGTGATGGATGATCAGTGAAGGGATAATCTGGATTATCACTGACTATTTATATTTTTCTTCTGCTTAGTGGCATTTCTTACTCAGCTCTTTCATCTGATACTTCAAAGACCAATTAATTTTTTTTAATGAAAAAAAAATGTTTATTGTTTATAAATTTTTATAAAGTTTATATACATTTTATATTTCATTTTACTTTCAGAAAAAAATGAACATGTTGCTGTGGATGAAGTAAACATTGAGACCGAACTTGAATATATTCATCAGAAGTTTACTAAAACCGTTTCCCATGTACCATGTGTAATGTGGGCAAATTGGTGGAAGGGCAAATTGACTTGAAGGGCAAATGGTAAGAAGGGCAAATCTACGAAGGGCTAATGCCCGAAGGGCAAATGACTTGAAGGGCAAATGACCTAGATCCATACTAGGAAAACCACTGAGGTGTATATTGTTGAGGGGATTAGTATTATTTCTCGCATGTTATCAATGATCTATTTTGAGTAAAGCCAAAATGGTATTTTAATTGCTGGATAGAGCCGAATGGTACATGCAAAGTACTGGTCTAGGACTGTAGATGGAATTGAATATAGAGGAAGCATAACTGAATTACGGAACGAACGAAAACATGAGGACATAGCCAGTATGCATAGTGACCGATAGCTGGCCTATCTATTGTGGTAGCCCAGTTTTTTGATGGAGCGTCTCGTATTGCTCAACGCCATGCAGTGGAGCTATGCACCTACTGGTCGTCAACGCACAGATTACACTGGCTTTTGCCGCTACGTTACACTCTCTAAAAATGGTCCACAATTTGTCCTCACTTGCCGCTTCAACATTTACAGTCCATGGTGACGCCCCGATAATAAATCCAGACGAGAAAGAACCACCATGTCAATTTGAAGCCGAATTGATCAATACATTTGAACCCCGTTGAAAACTAGCCTACTTGGCGTTTTGAAGGCCTACATGCAGATTTCGCTGAGGCATACACCCGTTACAAGTATTGTTGATAAATAAAATGCGATTGCCTGATTAACTTATAAGATTAATGACTAATTGCAGAATAAGATTCGTGTGTATGTCATTGACTTTCCTAATCCAATGCCTTTTCTGTCAGTATTGAAAAGATAACCGGACAAATTTTAGATTGACATATCGGTCAATTCGGTTTTAAAATGGCATGGCGGATGTTACGGAGCGAGGAGCTTTAACTGAACAGTTTACAGGCTGATTTCTCATTCGGATTTATTATCAGGGCATCGCTATGGACTATAAAAGTTGCAACGGTAGATAAGGATTACTTGTGGGTCAGTTTTCGAGAGCATAACTTTGTGTTAATACCGTTTCTGACCCGTAGGGGCATCGCCTTACTGCATAGTATGAGACCAGAGTAGCTACATTAAACTTAGTCAAGTGACAGGACTCAGATATTAATATGGATCATGACTCAGTTTTCGCGATTCAAGTTATCACATAAACAACGTCGACAACTGACCAGAAAATTACATTCACTCGCCCCATTCCTCATTATCGTGACCGTTGGTCTCTCTATGTTGGAAAACCTCCAATATACCGTACTTACTTTCACTCTAAATGCGACAGAGTACAAAACGAATCGAGACCCGCCATCGATCAGACCATGTGGGGACAACAATGTACGACAATTTTCCCACGGGTAAGGAGGTATGACGGTTACCCGAGACTAATACCCTCGGACACTCAAGACGCGTATTCTTGTGACAACTCATGATTCTTGTGATCCACTTCGACTTGTTAAATGGTACATTACTGTCCATAGCAAAAATTATAATCATTCATATATGCATGTATACATTATGATTCAAAATGTGGCTCGAACTCATAGCTCAACAAACTGGACGCCACACTGCTTTCGAAAGCGAGCAGCCTAACAACTGGACTACAACGACGTCTGCCTCAATGCATATTTTACTTGCCCACATAACGTTACTGGCAGAGTACACATAAATTGCACAATTTTTAATTTCGATTAAATACGACACCTCAAACCAGAATGACATTTCCACCGATTGTAATACTACGTACGCATTGTGATAATAAATACACAAAAATTGCTTTGGTTTGAGGTGTCATATTTCATATAATCCCTCCAGAAAATGTCTCTAAAATGTCGAAAGACCACATCCGGCCGTATACAAACTTGAATAAGAGCAGTATAGTGCAATTGACCATCACAATTTCCCATATTACGAAAATTCAACATTTTTACAGTACACAACAATCACTTTCAGCCATTTCACTTTCAAATGAAAATCATGTTCACTTCAGTTACATCCGAATAGTCATACATTTGTCTCCACATCAATACATGACATGACTGGCTCGATGGCGGGTCTCGATACATTTTCTCTGACGCATTGTGAGTGGAAGTAAGTGTTTGTGTCTACAGTTAGTGCGACAGTAGCGGATCATCGATGATAGCAGACCACTTGATTACTTAACGAACGATTCGTCCATAACTAAATCCTTGCTTGTGTTTCTTGAGGGTTTATATAAAACCTCTATTTGTTTCGAATAGCCTGAACTACAATCAGCGTCATTCTTTCGGTTTTCTCGAAATTTTAGCCTCCAAAGCATTCCCGGTAAACCGCCATGCGTCATACGTTGGCAAGTTTGAAAATGAAACGTTTCGTAGACGAGATTTGTTGACTATTTGTTGTGATATATTAATATTTATTGTAATGTTCAGAAGCTACCGATTGTTCACTTAAATATTATAACACTTGAACTAACTAAACTGTCGTGGTTTATTTTCGACGGTTAGGGACTGTTCAAAATTTATCGAAAGGGGGAGGGAGAGGGGGACAAGATTTTTTGTTAACGGTCCGGGAGGGGGTGCATACTTTTCTTACTGGTTCAATCGGGGGTGCTTATTTTTGTTTTGCCAACTTAATGGGAGGGGGGGGGGGGGGCATTTTTTTTGTGGCTCTCAAGCGCATTCCCAGGTGGGCTATTGGGGGTTCGACCACAGGTATTGGCAACAGTTAGGGGAAACCTTGAATGTTTCCAAAGTTACTCAGCAAAAACAACTGTTTTACCTCCATTTCCAGAGTAAGGTTATCCCCAACTGTCCAACATAGTGACCAATATGTTGCCATGTTGATTTGTATATAATTAGTACCGGTAGGTCTAAGTTATGTGACCAAAAGGCATGACTTGAAGACCCCCAACCAAGTTGAATTTTATGAAGAGTTGCTACAAACTGGATGATGGTACCTCGAAATGCCACAACAGATGTACAACCTCATGTTTTTTTGTGTTTTTTTTTTTGCTTAAATAATATACCATTAAATATATATAACTCTATTGACTTCTGTGAATTTGTTTCTCACTTGCGGGGGAGGAGTCTTCAGTTTTTTACGGCCTCAGTTTGAGGGTCAGACCTTTTTCTATGACTCCGAGAAGGGGAGGGGGGAGATGGGGCAATACGTTTTTTTAGAAGAAGAGAGGTGTGAGAGATTTTGACAATTGACAGTTGAAATTTTCAAAAAGGCAATTATCAAGCGCACATTATTTCATCTCAGAAAGATAGGAACCAATTAAATACAAGAAAATATGATTATTTCTTTGAACTAACTAGAAAAAAAATGACCGTGGAACAAAATTGATCAAAATTGTAGTGGATTTCTCAAGTCAAATTTGGAAATTGAAGAAATGTAGTGACTGTTTAACTCACGAATAAAGTTGAATCAACTCTTCCTTGAGGGTGAACAAGAACGACCTACATGTACTTGAATTTCTTGGAAAATAGAATGCTACACGTGGTCAAGTAAACTGAATTGTTCAGAAAAATGGACTTTTTCCGGCCTCGATGCATTAACCCTTTGCACAAAATTGAACACCTGTCAAGCAAAGTCCGTCTGAATGAGACAGTCATTCAACGTGTTGTTGTTGTTGTTTCGAGTTGTTGTTGGCACATGGTTAGGATTAATGCCATTCCTCTACACACGTTTATGGCAGATTCCACGATAACCTAGTCCACTAACACACATTTCCGTCAATCATTGACGGAACATGACATTTGCAACACCTATAAATTCAAAAATATCGTTAACAAACAATGTGCCCTGTATCTTACTATCTTAAACATGTCAATGAATTGCATAAGATGAAAATAAACAGGAACCCCTATGAATCCCATGTACAGTTTTCACTTTAGCGGGACAAACAAAAAAGACATCTGCAACATTTTTGTTACCTATGTCATTTTTGCGTCAAAATCTATTTTGTATATTTACAAGAAATTTCTTGTAAGACAAGCACTTGCATATGCTCAGTGGAATTAGGCCAATTGTATTGATGTATCTGTACCCTTGTCAGTGTATGACATCACCCATGCTGTAATACAGGGTCTTCTCAAAATTTTGCTGATGTCATTTCCGTCACGGGAGTTGGACGGAAATGACATTAGCAACGTTTTACAAATGCTTATAGTATCCATGTATTGGTATTTAACACACTGGCAATGGTACATATATCTTGAATAATTTAGTTGACATTTGATTTGTGGTGATTATTGTACAAAAAGTGGGACGGAAATATGACATTACAACAAGTGGCATTAGCAACATTTACATTTCTGTCTCTCTATTATTTTGCAGACAAGAAATATACCGGATAAAACTGTCTCTCTACAGGGTAAAATGGTAACACAACCTTGGTGGGTTTAGCAAACATGTACATGACAAGGAGTTAGTTTTTTAGTATTTTGAACGTTGCTAATGTCATTTTTCGGTTGGACGGAGAATTTGACGGAAAAGTGAACTAGGTTATCGTGGAATCCGCCTTATCCTCACCCACCCTCACCTATGGATCGTTCAGCCTCTTGTTTAATATTCTGGAGTGATCGGGAGCCATAACGTCCTATAGAAAATGTCATTTTGTCCATGGGAGCCCCGCAGACCATCTCACTGACCCCTAAAAATCCAGTTTTTGTCAGCAATGACATGTCTACTCACCATGCAAAAACTTATCTTTGATATATTTTCATCCAAGTCGCGCCACTAGTAATTGTGGATAGGTCCGCAATAAATTATATCAAACCGTCAAAGTTAGTGTGTGCCGATTTCAGCAGGTAGTTTCTCTCCTGGAAGCATGGCTTCCGTGATAGTAGAATGACAAACAATAGAATGAAAGCGAGGCCATAAACACCACGTGACACAGCCCGCGGTCAAGGTCCTTACGCCAAATGGACAAGCACTGACACTAACGGGGAACAAAAAGGGGCTGGCGCCAATGACACGAGGTAACGTACCGTTAAAATTCACAGGACACAATTACACGCTACACGCCTCTGTACTCAGTCTCTGCAGACAGAGCTACAGGCAATGAGAACTCTCTGACCTACTTAATTAAACCCCTAGAGGTACACAACTCGAATTTTAATCACACAATTTATATTTTTGGGGCATTCTAACCAAAGCCAAACGATTTTTGTTCACTAGGATGGTTTAACAGAGATTTATTATCGACGAAAATAGAAACAACAACATGTTCGGGTGAGACATCAAATCGGAAATTCCGGGATTTTTTTGGAGATTCTGACAAATCCGGATATATCCGAAATACTCTGTAATTATCTCTGTAATTTATATTTGAAAAGGAAAATTTGGCGACTTTTGGTTTATATTTTGGGTATTGAAATTTCGATTTTGTACAAACCTATTGGAATATTGACGCCCATAAGGCATAATACGGAGCGATATTCGTTAGAATGAATTAGTAGATTTACTCCCAACAATATATTACTGTTGCAGGCCCTCAATTCAAAGCCCCCCAATATTACACGTCAGGATTTTCTCGCGGAAAGCCGGCGTCACTTAATGATTAGCAAATGACAGCCCCTTTTTGTTCCCCGTTAGTGTCAGTGCTTGTCCATTTCGCGTAAGGACCTTGACCGCGGGCTTTGTCACGTGGTGTTTGTGGCCTGGCTTCCATTCTATTGTTCGTCATTCGACTATCACGGAAGCCATGCTTCCAGGAGAGAAACTACCTGCTGAAATCGGCACACACTAACGGTTTGATATAATTTATTGCGGACCTATCCACAATTACTAGTGGCTCGACTTGGATGAAAACATATCAAAGACAAGTTTTAGCATGGTGAGTAGACATGTCATTGCTGTATTTCGACAAAAACGGTGGCTTTTTAGGGGTCAGTGTGGTGGTCTGCGGGGCTCCCATGGACAAAATGACATTTTCTATAGGACGTTCTGGCTCCCGATAACTCCAGCATATTAAACAAGAGCCTGAACGATCCATTTTATTGGACCGGGGGTGTCACTTATTTTTAGATATATGTTTTCAATGCAAATAGATGTTGACCAGTCCCTTATAGATCAATCGCATTCGTCCCATCTTCATTTTATCAAGCCAATTTCTACATGCTGTCGTTTTCCCTGTTCTGAAAATCTTCCAAATACCCGGGAGATCAAAGGGACCAACGGGTGATTTAAAAACCAGATAAGGGGACTCCCCTCTGAGATTCTCCACAGAGAAAGTGGTTAAATTGCCATTACAACTATTAAGGTTTCAACACAAATGATAGCCAGATGTTGATATCTGAGCTAGCCTCTTGCTCTGGTCTGAGTGACAGATACAGAGACTGTCTAGGATTGATGCAGGCTGGGAGAAATGTCATTTGAACTAGAGAAGACTCCAGATTGAACTCACTCCATAGAAGCTGTCCACAGATATACATGTAGCTTGTATCAACATTGTGAAACAGAATTCCTATTGTACATACCAAAAAGTCAATTTATAAATAGATTGCGAACTAAGAATGGGTTTGACAATGAGGTTTCTGGTCTGATCAAGGATGGTGCATCTTGACCGTCCATGGTCTGATGGAATGGAATGCTAAGGACTGTCAAACGGTTTTGTAGGCCCTAACTAGTCTATTTTGTATACATTTATCTCTCTATATTCATACAGCAAGCCGTCTGCACTAAACCAGTCAAATCAAATCTCAACACATACATAAAGATATGTAAACAGACAGTGTGGATAACAACAAGCATTTTCCGGAACAAACAAAATTAAATCCATCAATATGAATTTTCACCCATTAAAGGTGAACTGCAAAGCTTTTAATTTTATCTAAATTGTTGCTTATATAGATCTTGTCTAATGTGACATAACTTTTATACGTTTTGGGGGCAAATATAGTTCGCAAAATTGTACTAATAGCAATATTTAAGTTATCCTGTTATAAATCCGTCTTGAAAACTTGCATCGCTTGTCTCTCTTGATTTGTGGAACGTTATGACGTTATAGTGGTCCCCTTCATTCAAGTTTTATTCAAATGTGACGTCATACTATATTGCATGAAACTATTCAATACTGTTGTGAAACCGATCTTACTGTATGGTAGTGAAATCTCGGGGGCTGACCTCTCCTGTATTAGCAACTGTGATAAATTACATGTTGAATCAGTACATATAAAGTTTTGCAAGTATGTTTTAGGTGCAGGTAAATATGCATCTAACTGGGCTGTACGTGCTGAACTGGGTAGCCATCCCCTTATTTATGATATCATGCTGAATCTTATTAATTTTACATATCGGTTGAAAAATATACCAAAAACTCGTTTATTGTTTCATGCTTTTGAATCCAGTAAGGCACTTATCTTGAAAAACAAGCCAAACTGGTTCATGAAAGTTCAATCCTTAACATCAGAAATCAATGTCTGGCATCTCATTGAAGTCAATCAGAGTAGAAGTATTGTTATTGAAAACGTCAAAGCCAAAGTAACAGCCCATTTGATTAGTTTGTTTGTCACCAGCGAAGAAAATAAATCCTCCAGTAAGTTAAAAAGCTATCTCCAAGTAAAAACCAAATATGCCATAGAACCTTATTTAATTCATACTACTAACAAGAAATATAGGGAAAGCTTCTGTCGCTTAAGACTAAGTAACCATAAGCTGCGTGTCGAGACCGGTAGACATTGCAAGCCAAAAATACCCCATGAACAAAGAATTTGTACTCATTGTTCTACAGGAGCTGTTGAAAATGAAATCCATTTCCTCTTGCATTGCCCACACTATGCCGAATTACGTCAAAAGCTTTTCACCAATATCAAAAGAAATTTTCCACATTTTGAAACTATGTTATCTGATGAAAAATACCATACAATAATGACAAATAATTTTCCGTCTTTATGCGGAACTGTCTGTGGTTATGTTTATCATTGCATGCAGTTACGAACTTAAAACATTGTACATATCCAACTGAATCTGTCTATTATTTATATGTTATATATATATGTTATATCTTTGCACTGCCTTGTATGGGTGTATGCAATAAAGAATTGAATTGAAAAAATTTGAAAATTACTACGTCGGATGAATGAACGAGGGCCACTATAACGTCATGACGTTCCAAAAACAACGGGAGGCAAGCGATGACGTTTTTAAAAGTTCTGGCTCTCGGTATAAGTTTTGACTTCTCATATGCCCAAAATAAAACAATAACCCACAGAACTATTACCACACATAATTGTAACAACAATAGAAGTTCTTGTTTTATGACATTTTAACAGAACATTGGAAAGCTTTTCAGTTCACCTTTAATCTTATTAACAAGAAAATACACCATTAGTTTTATTAATTATTCAAAATGGACAATATTATGAATTATGAATATTCCTATTATATACAGGTAATATACTACCCAGTTCAGTGCACATCGCCAGCAGTCTTTTGCAAGTTTTAGGTCTTTTCCAAGATAATCTTCCAGATTTTAGAATTTATAACTTTCTTGCTTCACGACTTTAATTTGAACAACTGCGCCACAAGGATGTTGGAAGTTGTGACGTTATTATGGAATGCTAAACCATGGCACAATGCAACGTTGTTACACAACTGTTCCATTCTCTGCATTGCCACGACGTCCCACAGATGGTGTAAGGCGCTCTAAGTATTTGAATTTGAATTGATTTGCAATGCACCTATTACAGGCCGAGCAAATACATGAGTAATACATATTGCAACATCATCATAAAATAAGCAATAGAGAAGAGAACGATGATATAATCCTATGTATATCTACAATACACGTATTGCCACAATCTCCTGGCTTCGATTGCATATACCTTTCGTCTAAACGGCTGCAGGAATGATCTCTGCCCCACCGTAATAAAAATGTAGAACGGAAGGAACAGTTCATATGATTCGATGATATTCCATTGGTTTGGCGTTTTGATTGGCATGGATCACCAGCGCGTGATTGATAATGCATGAATGAAAGAACATACCGGTTCTATTTTCAGGTTGTAGTCATAGATACCTACCCCTCCCATCCACGTCATTTTTTCAATGAAAGTCCGCCATTGTGTTGCTAAGCCGCGTCACAGCTCTGTAAATTTGGTAAAACTGCTCTATCCAAAAAGAGTTCGTTTGCGTTTGTCTTGATATAATACCGTACTGATGTTATTCATGACATAATTGAAATATATAATGGCATGGTTGACATAATTGCATAGTTAGAAACTAAATTATGTGACATGTTTCGCGTAATACACCGCGCGCATAATAATGTAACAGTTCATTACATTTTTGTTGCCTGTGGGTGAGATTAGATTTGGAGCTGTTTGTAAAAAGCGGAAAACGGATCGCGGCTTGGTGAATGGTATTGCCACAGCATCTAATATTGTTCTATTGTGCTACGGTCAGTATAAAATATGACGTCGTTATAGTCATCTCTGACGTCAAAAGGGGCAGTGCAGATTCCTCTCTCACTATAGAAAGCTGCCTTTGAACCCTCTGAGATGGAATAAGTGTGAAATGTTGGGGGAAACTTTACTACGCTTTGTTAGGGTGTCCCAATTACAAGATGAATTCTTTCATTTGCCGAAATAGTGTATGCCAGCAAGAATTTTGGCCTGTATAAACAAAATTTATCTTATAAATAAACATAAACGTGTAATATTTACCTTAAAACTGAAAATATATGAAGGTTTTTTGTTTAGTTTTTACCCTGTCCCAGGAATTTTGTCTTTACCATTAGCGGTATGTTCTATTAGTTTTGAAGACATATTCAAAAGAGGGTGCCCTGGGGCAAATATCACGTGATTAGTTAGCTGAGGATGTTTTCGATTATTAATCGAAGAAATTTCGAGCGTGTTACAAGAGACCATTGATCACCAGATTCCCGGTTGTATTTGATGTACCGGGTATACGTCCGTATGCCTTTAAATTGTCTTGACCGTTCATATATTGACCGTTCATATATATATATCTTATAATCATATGATGATAATCCGATGACCAATAAAACCAATAATATCAATAATACAATCCATAGTATCACTGATTAAGATGCCATATTAAAAATAGTTAACGATAGAAATGTCTTTACCGTTACGTATCTTTTACTTCTTCTTAGTACTGTTACAAGAAGTCCTGATTTCGCCTACCGGTAAAGACAAAAACAGGACCATGTTCCAAAAATGTAGGCTACACAAAGTTAGTGTTTTTAGGAAATATAAAAATACCAGATACTAGATTTATTTATCGGCTTGAAAACAAAAGCCGAAGTTAGTGTGAAACAATTGGTCTGTAGGTTTACAGCTCTCATCTGATTCGTCACGGAGGAACAAATCTGGAAAAAAATATATGTATATAATCCACACACGTTAAATATAACTGTCAAAATTACAAGCATCTGGTCCGTCATTCATAATTCAGCCGTCGTTATTTAAAGAATATACGCGTTCATAATCCAAAGACGTTCCATATTCCTTATAACACTATCAGCACCAAATTCCAAAAGACAATCCTAGTATACATGAACATAGACTAGTTTCCTGCAAGAGAGAAGCGGTCAACAGTTTTCAATGATGCCGGCAAGACATCATGGTGTTCCAAAATATCACATCCGTATAGCTGATCAATATTCTTAATCCATATGATATTCGTTGTAAAGTCGTCATCTAGAGAATGATGTATCTCAGTCAAGCTGTGATTGTGACGTTCAGGAGACCACCACGAAGATCTTGATTTACATGGGTTCATACGAAACTTTGAGTGGAGGCGCTTGGTGGAATAGCCCTGTTTTATAAGTTTCTGTAATATTGTTTTGTGAGATTGATTAAAATCGTCACATTTAACACCGGATCTAGCAAATGCTACTAGGCGAGATGTATACACCATATGCAGGTCCCACTGGAATATTACTGTCCAGAAAGGGATAGTTTATGACGTCGAAATTGCGATAAAGTCCACGAGAGTTATAGAGATATAGGTCTAAATATGATGTGCCTCTTGGGCTATCTGTAATTTCCTTCAAATCCAGTGAAGGTGGATATATATCCTTCACTGGGTCATTTATATAGCAATTATTCACAGCAAGAAGATCTTCTATATAGCGTTTGGTGAGAAGGGATGGGCTTTGAATTGATCGGTTTTTGAAAGCGCCTGCATATACATGTAATCATATTCATAAGAGAACAGATACAGGTCAGCCAACCTATTGGAATACCTATATGCTGTTGATACTTTGTGTGGTCAAATTTCACAAAGATATTTTTAATAAGAAATTCAAGCAACTCTATAAACAAAGAAACATCCCATAAATTATATCCCCTGTATGTAGTATATAGCTAGGGAATGCTTTATGGATTCTGAAATTAATATATCTCAGTGCGATCAGTTTTCTTGAACACAGGTACTATTAGTAAACTTAGACATTCAATAAGGTCCTGAGGAGTTGTAGTATAGAGGGTCGTGAAATCCAATTTGGATACATGTCTGTACAGTACGTGCATGACCTTTAGCATCAAGCTCTTCCGTAAGACATTTTTAGTTTTTCAATATCCACATACATTCAATGCCAGGGCTTTTAGAAATAGTGACGCAATGCCTTTCCCAAAATGCTTTTACCTCCTGAAGGGCCCTCGTCAACAGGATCGAAAGAAGCTTGGTGGTGCAGCTTCTAGAACCAGCTATGAATCTAGCTTTGTGTGGTGATTATGCATTTTGGGCGTCCAGTATACCTTTGTTATGTCGTTATGATTGGTTGAAAGACAAATACCCCTTTCCTTGGGAATCATATTATGATTGTTGGTTCATACTTTATTCACGAGACAATGCATACAATAGCCAAGTCCGGGGATACAATAGTCAAGTCTGGGGACAAAAATGTGTCTAGACAAGTGCCTTTTCAAAGACACAAAGACCCAGACAATAGTTCCTATATGAAGTATGGACCTGATTGTTAAATAAATCTTCAAGAGTACTACATGCAGTTTTGGTGAGCAGCATGAGTTTTGTACCATGCCTGTTATATAGCACGAGGGGAAGAATAATTTCCTCTACATGATGACTGTACATGGATAGTCACACATGTCCAGCTAATCATATCGTTGTTAGTTGTATCGTCGCTATATGGCCGAAATAGCGCTGAACGCGACGATTAACTCCTAACTCACTCCTGCAGTTTGGGAGTAAGCAGACCTATTTGATGATGATACATGTGTGTTTATGCTCAATTCCTTAACCAGCATCTGGTAATTGTAATATTTACATATGAATATTATATTATCTATTATTGGGAGCTTTGGCTTGTCTGCTGGGACTATGACGAATTTACTCTGGAGATTTGCTAGAACTTCTTGCCAATTGAGGTTTCTCAGTATTTGTTTTGCTTGGAAAGGGTAATTCACAAAAGAAAAAAAAATTGCCATCTATATATATTGAGTGCAGTGATAAAAATTTTACCATAACAATAGTATTTGAAATTTAGAAAAAAAAAAAATTACTACATTTCGGTAGAACTACCCTTTTGTATCGGTATGTGTATATCGTCCATGAAATAAGTTTTGCTTTCGATGAAATAATATAAAATACAGAGTGAGCATATGAGGGCGAGTTTATCTATATTTTTTTAAAAGCGAATAAAGGGACAGGTTTGCCCCTGGTAATACTTGGTACTTGATTAAATTATAAACCAGACAAGACTACATGATGCTATATACATATATGTATAAGCTACACATATATGTATAAGCTACGAGTTCCAGTATTTTAGACAATTCAGCATTTTGGTATACATGCAAATGTTGACGAAAACTGCTGCTATCCAACACTTGCACCCGGAGAAAGTTAAACCAAACTGATCCTCCCACAAACATTGGTACACTGCTGGCACTAGAAGTTCCCATAGTGGAAGCGTTGAATGTGCTAAGTTTATTGATAATACTTGTATAGTGTATGTTGACATCAACAATGTATTCACACTCCTTTTATACACTTCTCAACACTGATTATTATTCCCAACAACTTATTATTCTTCCTCCATACATTATTCTTCCTCAACACATTATATCTTGAAAAGTCTTAACGTTAGCTGCATTCTGGAAATCCCGATTTTCAAGCTAGTGAATTAATTGGAAACAGATGTAGATTCTGAGAGCGACTGGGGTGACTGGACTATATGCTGTATCTAGCATGGCCCAAAGCAGGTCCTCTCCTAGTGTAGATCATAAAATCTGACCCGGTTCTTGGCTGTCTGACTTGATGGAACTACTCATTAATAAGACTTTGATAGATTGCACTGGACATCTCAGCTAATTTATAATTGGAGTCCTGTGGATTTTATGGCTCTTTAAACAAGCATAAAACTCTCTCTCTGGGACAAATCCAGCACAGGCCAATATCACGACATGTATGTTCCTACTTCGAACTCCTACCCGAGACAATTTCATTATACCGAGATACCTTCCAAGGTGACAACAATCCTCTTACAACAAAAACACCCCTCAATAATAGCCCTTGTTGGCGTGACCAGGGGATGTTCACGCCATTGGGTATGAGAAACCAAGCTATAGCGCACGGCAAACATCAAAATTCAACTCGTGAAATTCGACCCAAATACATGAATAAATACGTACCTTATTTCATCAACTTATCCATATACACACACAATCTGCTTACGAAAGCACAGAGGGTAGAAAAAAAACAAGTGACTCGGGATTGTTGTTGTTTCTCGGCACATATCAAAACGTCCTTCCCGCTTCACGCCATCTTTCTTTCCTTTCCTTTGCGCGCACGAGGATTACCCAAAATGCAAACCGCGCACGTGTTCGGAAAGAAATTCGTCCACTGGCAAACAACATGTACGCTTCAAATCTCATAACATGCTTTTGACACACACGCACTCTTGGAAATATTCATTTTCGGTGTGCAGAGTTTAAACTAAAATCAATAAGGACATTCCGGAATCGATTGCCCTCATTAGAGCGTACATGCTCTTGGCAATTGACGAGCGTGTCTTGCCGAACACGTGTGCGGTTTGTATTTTTGGTAAACCCCTCGGCGAGAGGACCGGGCTTCCGCAAAACAACACGTGCTCACGGAGTTGAGCAGGGAAGACGTTATGTTTGTCCAGAGAAACAACAACAACCCCGAGTCACCTATTTTTTCCTACCCTCTGTGCCTTCGTGAGGAGTTTGTGTGTGTACAGTATTGTGAAGTTGATGGTATAAGGTACGTTTTAAATATCTATTTCTGTCGAATTACATGAAATGGAATGTTGTTGTTGCTCGCGCGCTATAGCTTGGTTTCTTCAACGCAAATTATGGCGTGAGCATCCCCTGGTCACGCCAACAAGGGCTACCCCAATAATTGACCCTACATCAGGGCCAACGAGTTCATTTTCAAGCAATATCATATACGTACATCTGAGGTCATAAAATGATATAAGGTTAACAAGATGACGACAGATAGTTTTGGCACGACTTTCGACAAACTACAGCTTTTCTTGATAGAAAAACAAAGTATGGAGAACTTTGAGCCTAAAATTCCAGGCCAGTATTTGCTCGCGGTAAACATTTCCAGTTATTCAAAACACCAACCGAATTGCGGGGAGGGGAGAGGCAGGGGAACCTACTTGTAACAGAGCAGATCTAATGCTGCCATTTTATAGTGCTGTCCCACTGAAATATCATGCCGTAGGCAGACATGACACCCCACTCAGTCACATTATGCTGACACCGAGCGAACCAGTCCTTGTTCTATCCTCTTAATGCTGAGCGTAAGCGAGGGAGCAACAAGTTCCATTTTTCAAGACTTAGGTATGACCCGGCCTGGGATCGATTCCAGTACCTACCGCTTACGAGGCCGACGCTGTAACCATTAGACCACCGCAGTGCGGTCGGCCAATATACAGTCATCACTGCAGTTGGTAAAGGGTATCGAGTTGAATTGAAGTTTATTGTCAGAACCAAGAATACAAAGTTATGAGAATCTAATACAATGCAATCGTATACATGACAACTGTCTCAGATTAAACAACAGTCTGGACAGGACACCAGAGAGGACAACAGGTCAGCTTTGAATGAATGTTTGAAGAAAACTACATTACCGGTATACAATTATGGAGGGATTTCCATTATATAATACGCTCGCTCTCTCCTTGCACACATGTTACTTGTAGCTTCTTTGATTTGCTCGCCGCTAGTTTGGTTAGAATCAAAGGAACGATCTTACTTTCCGATGGTGTGTATACAGAATTTAACAGGAATAATGTTTGTGTTCAATCTTCGAAGGATGGTCACACAAGCAAAGAGAGGTACTCGTCAGGAATCGATGCTAAATCACAAGATGTACAAATACGTTCGTTTCTTGGGACGTCCGTATACCTACCCCTAACGACCGCGGCAGCTTTGGTTAGTACATCTGAACATAAACAATGGCAACGCTTTGCTGGTTGTCAAACATACAAGATATATTTCTATGTCAAATGACTACTTGAATTCTTTGTGAAAAATGAATTCATAGCTGATCGCCGACTAAATATTAAATACTGGTATTCTAATTTCAACCTGAACAAACAGTAATTCATCCATTCAATTCTTAAAAACGCTTGATTATCCCGTGCATGTTTTAGTCTACACGAATGTTCCGAGGCAAAAATCCCTGATCTTTGAAGAGGAAAAAAGAATTAATACAGGAGACTCGGGTATTTATCCAAGGACCAGATGTATAATGGTTGGTTGTTCGTACCAGATTCATTATCACATTCAGAGCAACTGAAATGTGTTTACCTCGTGTGTGTTCTCACATGTCTAACGAGACCACTGTTATCAGCAAATCTTGTAAGGCTGTTCTCCAGTGTGTATTCTCGTGTGCTTCACAAGATCACTCCTACCGATTTTTTACTAGATAAGGCCGTCTGCTAGAGGAAGAACACATGTTTGTCACATTCATTAAATATCACACTTACTATTAAAACATGACAGTAGCCTTGTTGCATTATAGTGTGCCCCATATACCACATCAAGTAATACCATGAACATTTAGTTTTGACCATGAAAAACATACTTTAACCCACTAAAGTTCCTGGAGCAACTCTCTCTCAATGTTGTCTGCAATTCATAATGGCTATACATCTGCACACAAAGTGATGACACCATCTGAGGGATTTCCCCTGGCAATGTCTAATTATAGACAATTATTCACTGTGCCCCGTGATCCACTGTGCCCCGGTCTCCCCTACATCTAAAATTACATAGAGAACACTTGAATGGCCTTTCGCCAGTGTGTCTTCTCATATGTGTAAGAAGATGGGAGTTACAGACAGAGCTATAATTACACTCTCAGAAATATTCAGGGAATAATCCTGAATAGATCAGGCTGTACATCCATAACTCAATTTCAGAGATTTTACCTGAAATCCAGGGATAATTTCCTGAATTTCAGGAAAATGATCCCTGAATGAGTGGATTTTCCCTGAAATTCAGGCAAATTTACCACCCTGATCCTATTCAGGTACGTAAAATTCCCTAAAATTCAGGTAATTTAGCTTTAATTCAAGGATGATATACCTGAATTTCAGGAAATTATTCCTGAATTTCAGGTAAAATCCCTGAAATTGAGTTGTGGATGTGCAGCCTGATCTATTCAGGATTATTCCCTGAATATTTCTGAGAATGTACATAGGGAGCACTTGAATGGCCTTTCGCCAGTGTGTATTCTCATATGTCTAACAAGATTGGAATTACTGACAGATCTATAATCACAGAGAGAATACTTTAAAAGGTTTTCATCAGTGTGTGTTATCATATGCCTAACAAGATATCTGTTTTGGGCACATTTATAGTTACACAAAGAACACTTAAACTGCTTTTCCCCAGTGCTCTTTCTCATATCACCCGGGTCTACCCCGGTGTACCTATTATTGCAGCCCACATTTTCACCAGTAATGTATGTTTTCAACAACTTTTCCAGCAGGCAGTGGACTCTCTTCGTTTCTAGAATTTGCATCTTCACTCCATGCGCTGTTGATGTTTAGGCATCGATACAAGGCAACAGGAACTGGAGACTTCGTGATACTTAGGTCGGTTGAATGAGAGTGTATCTCATGGACTTCACGTTTGACGGTGGCTACCTGGAAATGTATGAACAAGTTCCATTAAACCGCTAACTCCGATGATTTGAATGGATGTCAGATAGTTGAACAATACATATTTACATATGCATTAACAAGTTTCGACATGGATACTGTTGTTGTTGTTTTTCGGGTAATTTGAACTGAAACAGTCAGAACATAGCTGGTAACATGGATTTGAATTCTACTATAATTTACTATCGAAATTTAATACTAAACAATCTTAGCTCCTTTTGTGCAGTTAAGACGTGTTGCATATGGCACATGCCAAAAGGATATTCAATGTAATCAAAGCAGACATTGTCAAAATATTTACATTTCTTCTTCATTCCTGTCTAAAGTCAGGGCCGTAGCCAGGATTTACTGAGGGGTGGTTCGCCTTCACTCCAAAAGGGCACATCAGGGGGTTCGCTGTATGGGAAAAGAGGCAAGTAGGGGGGTTCGCTTCAGATTGAAAAGGGCATTTATATGAGAAAATATATATAATATTTCCGAAACCCCCCCTTGGCTACGGGCCTGAATGTATATAATAAATACGGTATTAGATATGATGGCCGAGAGGGGCCATCGCACTTCGCCCTCAAGAAGTATGGGGCGAAGTCGCGATAGTACGAAGTCGCGAAGCGATAATGCGAAGTCGCGAAGCGATATGCGAAGTCGCGAAGCGATACTGCGAAGACGCGAAGCGATATTGCGAAGACGCGAAGCGATAACGCGAAGTCGCGAAGCGATAACGCGAAGACGCGAAGCGATAACGCGAAGACGCGAAGCGATAACGCGAAGACGCGAAGCGATAACGCGAAGACGCGAAGCGATAATGCGAAGTCGCGAAGCGATAGTGCGAAGTCGCGATACGCGATACGCGAAGTCGCGATACGCGATACGCGAAGTCGCGATACGCGATACGCGAAGTCGCGATACGCGATAGGCGATACGCGAAGTCGCGATAGGCGATAGGCGATACACGAAGTCGCGATACGCGATACGCGAAGTCGCGATAGGCGATACACGAAGTCGCGATACGCGATATGCGAAGTCGCGATAGGCGATACGCGAAGTCGCGATACGCGATAGGCGATACGCGAAGACGCGATAGGCCATACACGAAGTCGCGATACGCGATACGCGAAGTCGCGATACGCGATACGCGAAGTCGCGATACGCGATAGGCGATACGCGAAGTCGCGATAGACGATACACGAAGTCGCGATAGGCGATACGCGAAGTCGCGATAGGCGATACACGAAGGCGCGATACGCGATACGCGAAGTCGCGATAGGCGATACGCGAAGTCGCGATACGCGATAGGCGATATGCGAAGTCGCGATAGGCGATACGCGAAGTCGCGATAGGCGATACACGAAGTCGCGATACGCGATGCGCGAAGTCGCGATACGCGATACGCGAAGTCGCGATAGGCGATACGCGAAGTCGCAATAGGCGATACACGAAGTCGCGATAGGCGATACGCGAAGTCGCGATACGCGATACGCGAAGTGGTATGAAAGAAATCACTGCGCATGTCACGTTCAATTCGGGTCTCGCTTCAAAGATTCAGATGACTATATATTTCGTTAATAATTCAGTGAAGTCTACAATAAATGTACCCGGTACATTGCACTTGCTTCGATAAACACACTGATAAGTTTACAAGTCAACACGTTCCATTACACATTTAATGTTCATACTTTCCAGTTTAGCACAATGAACCTTTGTTATATTCTAATTAGTACCTCAAACGCGAAGATCATCGTATGTTGTACATTCCATAGAAGAAACACGAATCGACAAGATTAAAATATTCCATGAATCGAAAATGAATAGCGTTTTACCAGGAAATATTACACTAACCACACACCAATATAGATAGGGATTTACTGGGAGATGCTATTGTATAACCATAAGCTAAATATATTGATTTACTAGGGACTGGAGAGAACTACGAAAGTATTGAATGATGGGGACTCTCTGCTTTGCTGGTATACATTTGCATATAGTACTTCTGTAGTCATTGTTTTCCCATGCTATTGTACCAGACGGGTATCCAACATGGTACAGTGTTTGGGGGAGTTCCGAATCACTTTTCACATCCAGACTGCTAGCGCTCGTTCTTTTACGAGGTGAGAGCGACTGTTGGTCTTATATTCTAGGGAAATCTGTCGTCTATAATTGTATGTAAATCTTCATTCGAACTTGTCCATCGATGAGAAAATAACCTCCGCTTCAGTGCACCAGCGCGGGCAGTTGCGAATCATTTTGGTGAGTTGCGGATCACGCCATCTATCGGCCGTTACAGGCACTGAGAATGGAATTTTTATTGGCTTGAGGTGTCATCTGCTAATCATACATAGGTCGGTGAAGCCCCAGAGAAGATTTCAACGTTGCCGTAATTCTCCCCGCCCCGTGAGCGAATTTTTAACTATTGCAGTCCAGGCACAAATGACACACAGATTTAGCCTCGAAAATGTTCTGAAGTATATTTATCTTGTAGCGAGCCTACATAATTGCATTGTAATCTCAATTTAATTATTTTTTAGAACATTTTAGGATAAGATGTCTGACAATCATGGCGGGTGAGCTTGTGAACTTTCCTGTACTGCTCCAAAACGACAAAACAGAGGAAGCGGGAACTTCGTGACTTTAAAGTTTATCATATTAAGGTCATTTTAGGCCTGGGCCGAGCAGACGATCATTTGTTTATTCAAAAGGCGGCCGTGTGGTATCTCAGAAATGTTTTTTTTTTTCAGCCAGTTCTGTCCATTTCTTCGATTTTTTTCTGGCCTAAAAGGACCAGAAAGTATTTTATTTGGGCAAAAGTAGTTATTCTCTACTTTATTTGGTAGTTTATGAAAGAAAATCGAAAAATTAAAATTTCGAAAAATCGGCCCAAAAAATAGTCGACAAATGGCTGCCGAGATGACGTTACTCGACGCCATCATAGAGTTCATCTTAAACTTTGTTACTCTTTCGGGTAGAGCTTGAACAAAAGATAGGGTGTGTTATGTTGCAGCGCTCTAGCCTTATGGATAGCGAAAATATATGGGTTGACTCCCCCCCCCCACCTGCGATACACCCCAAATCTTCCAGGCCAGATAGTGTTAATAAAGGGACATCCAGTTATTGAACTCGTAGAAACCTCGCTCAGTGATAAACATTTTTATTTATAAAAACTTTTTATATTGGAGTAAGAGATATGTCTGAAATTATTGAATATGATTATGTAATATCGAGAAAATGATTTGTTCACCAAGGTTTGAAATGATTCGCGTATAGTTCCGGTTACAAGGATATTGTCATTGATTCATGTTTTTCTGACAATGCCATGGATTGACCAATCTTCCTTAAAGTCGGTTTACACCTGTTGTATTAGTTGTGAGACGGTTCCTTATTCACCGATTTCAAGTTATGAAAGGCGCTTATTTCGTTGATTCGGAACTGCCATCTCTATAGCGCCATTATATTACAATGCTGGTCAGTTAACATTTATCGCAAATCACTAGATATTTTGCTTGGCCATTTAGCAAGATTCTGTCACTTAAATAAATACTGAATATATCGCCTAAACCAACCTTATTTCGCACGTGTTTTTCGACTCGGTGTCAATTTGTCATTGCACAGTACCGGAAGTATTACGTTGCCGAATTGACCGGAAAAGAAACAATGCAGGTCGGTTGTTTGACATTCATTTCAGTCCACGGAAACAGACGTTCCAATAGACCTAAAAAGTTTCAATCGGATGCTTTACTTCAAGAAATATCAGGCATTAATTAGGAAAGTGATCCGCAACTCCCCGTGATTCGGAACTCCCCCAAAAACTGTATATACAACTGTAGCCGTTGTATTGTCACAATGAAACACACGTTCTATGATGGCCGAGAGGGGCCATCGCACTTCGCCCTCAAGAAGTATGGGGCGAAGTCGCGATAGTACGAAGTCGCGAAGCGATAATGCGAAGTCGCGAAGCGATATGCGAAGTCGCGAAGCGATACTGCGAAGACGCGAAGCGATATTGCGAAGACGCGAAGCGATAACGCGAAGTCGCGAAGCGATAACGCGAAGACGCGAAGCGATAACGCGAAGACGCGAAGCGATAACGCGAAGACGCGAAGCGATAACGCGAAGACGCGAAGACGCGAAGCGATAATGCGAAATCGCGAAGCGATAATGCGAAGTCGCGATACGCGATACGCGATACGCGAAGTCGCGAAGTCGCGATACGCGATACGCGAAGTCGCGATAGGCGATACGCGAAGTCGCGATACGCGATGCGCGAAGTCGCGATAGGCGATAGTCGCGATAGGCGATACACGAAGTCGCGATCGCGATAGGCGATACGCGAAGTCGCGATAGGCGATACACGAAGTCGCGATAGGCGATACGCGAAGTCGCGATAGGCGATACGCGATACGCGAAGTCGCGATAGGCGATACGCGAAGTCGCGATAGGCGATACGCGAAGTCGCGATAGGCGATACACGAAGTCGCGATAGGCGATACACGAAGTCGCGATAGGCGATAGGCGATAGGCGATACGCGAAGTCGCGATAGGCGATACGCGAAGTCGCGATAGGCGATACACGAAGTCGCGATAGGCGATACGCGAAGTCGCGATAGGCGATAGGCGATACGCGAAGTCGCGATAGGCGATACACGAAGTCGCGATACGCGATACGCGAAGTCGCGATACGCGATACGCGAAGTCGCGATAGGCGATACGCGAAGTCGCGATACGCGATAGGCGATACGCGAAGTCGCGATAGGCGATACACGAAGTCGCGATACGCGAAGTCGCGATACGCGAAGTCGCGTAAGAAATCACTGCGCATGTCACGATTCGGAACGAGGCTTCACTCAGCACTTCCTGTTGATATCGGTTGACTGTCGAATTTAAGGTATAATTTCAAACTCATCACATTAATATTGATTGCTGTTGTACCACAATAAGAGTTAGATTGCTATTATGGTTATGCTTACGCAAACATCTATTTTCCGATATGTATTTCAACCATAAACAGATGAATTTCCTCGCCATTTACAGGACACAACTGAATGCAGGGCTTATTTCCCCGCCCCCACATTCTCATTGTTTGATTTTTTTATCCTGAATTTCATATATATTCACCAGTTGCAAAGCTAATAAAGTGAACTGTTACATTTCACAGTTTCTACAGATTCGAATTATAGTTACTGAACCTTTATTTCCACAAGTAAATATCCCCAGACCGCGACTTAAGGGTGAAGGAGGGTAAGTGTGGGCGTGTGAGATGGATAATTCAATGCAGTCACCAGCCTGTTCACTACAATCGATCCTAGTTTGCTGAAAATGGCAATCTGGTCATTGTCGTATAAATTAAACTATTTAATTATGATACCCCTCATCTACAGATTGTGTTTATGGGTTGTTCTGTATATTTCCTGTTAACAAGTTATATCTTGAGATCAAACAAAAAGAAATACAAAACAAAATATACAGTTTTTTTTATCTTTTTCATGATATATGATATCGTATAATCTAGAACATTCAAACCCGGTTATATTTTCTTTGCATGTAATAAATTATGAGTAGACACTCGATTATAGTCCGCATAGTCAGCTGAGAATACTCAGTTTACTACCTAGAAATATAGTTCTTGCATTTCATCCATGACAATTTCAATAAAATGACAGGAACGTGTGTTTCATTGTGGCAATACAACGGCTACAGTTGTATATACCATGCTAGATACCCGTCTGGTACAATAGCATGGGAAAACAATGACTACAGAAGTAGTATTTGCAAATGTATACCAGCAAAGCAGAGAGTACCCATCATTCAATACTTTCGTAGTTCTCTCCAGTCCCTAGTAAATCAATTTTTTTGGCTTATGGTTATACAATAGCATCTCCCAGTAAATCCCTATCTATATTGGTGTGTGGTTAGTGTAATATTTCCTGGTAAAACGCTATTCATTTTCGATGTATTGTAACTAAAATATTTCCTAGTAAACATGTAAAACTTATCCGGGTTGGATGTGCGGTTATATTTCCAGTAAATCCTTAGATCTGTGATTGAGGTGGTTATGGTAACATTTTCAGTAAAAATGTCCTCTTGAAGATTGCCGCTCTACAGGCTCTACAAGACAGTAAATAAATATAACAGGCTACTGCCAATACATTGAATCACAGAACAAAAAAAGCAGCTGTGGTTGGTTTGATTAACTGTATTAAATTGACACGCCGTACAATGAAATCGGTACCCGAGAGAGTTGGTCTCGTAAATATATACGAGTGCAAACATGCTGGAAATATGTCTCTGCGTGAACTAGGAAGGTACATGTTGTGTAGGACCTATTCGCGAGCCAACCTGTAACCATCTCGGTCATCTATACGCGGTAAGACTGACCCTGGGATCGTGTGTATCCATGTTCAGCCTACTTTCGGCAACTGCAGGAGGGAATTTCCATAAATCAATACCACATGACTTCGTCAGTCAATCAGCAAAAGTCTACCGACGTAACCCCAACGTAACTCGCCATTTTCGAGTCATGTGATGTCCTACTTGTTCAAAATTACAGATCCACCACACCTCTTGTATGATACGAAAGTTAGTCATACCTATATATTTTGTAAGCCTAGGCAATATCTCTTTCAGAAGTGGTATGAACACCTGTAATTTATCAGATTTCTCGAGTCTGTTCTCCGCCGGATGAAGGCCGAACAGAATTTAAGGTATAATTTCAAACTCATCACATTAATATTGATTGCTGTTGTACCACAATAAGAGTTAGATTGCTATTATGGTTATGCTTACGCAAACATCTATTTTCCGATATGTATTTCAACCATAAACAGATGAATTTCCTCGCCATTTACAGGACACAACTGAATGCAGGGCTTATTTCCCCGCCCCCACATTCTCATTGTTTGATTTTTTTATCCTGAATTTCATATATATTCCCAGTTGCAAAGCTAATAAAGTGAACTGTTACATTTCACAGTTTCTACAGATTCGAATTATAGTTACTGAACCTTTATTTCCACAAGTAAATATCCCCAGACCGCGACTTAAGGGTGAAGGAGGGTAAGTGTGGGCGTGTGAGATGGATAATTCAATGCAGTCACCAGCCTGTTCACTACAATCGATCCTAGTTTGCTGAAAATGGCAATCTGGTCATTGTCGTATAAATTAAACTATTTAATTATGATACCCCTCATCTACAGATTGTGTTTATGGGTTGTTCTGTATATTTCCTGTTAACAAGTTATATCTTGAGATCAAACAAAAAGAAATACAAAACAAAATATACAGTTTTTTTTATCTTTTTCATGATATATGATATCGTATAATCTAGAACATTCAAACCCGGTTATATTTTCTTTGCATGTAATAAATTATGAGTAGACACTCGATTATAGTCCGCATAGTCAGCTGAGAATACTCAGTTTACTACCTAGAAATATAGTTCTTGCATTTCATCCATGACAATTTCAATAAAATGACAGGAACGTGTGTTTCATTGTGGCAATACAACGGCTACAGTTGTATATACCATGCTAGATACCCGTCTGGTACAATAGCATGGGAAAACAATGACTACAGAAGTAGTATTTGCAAATGTATACCAGCAAAGCAGAGAGTACCCATCATTCAATACTTTCGTAGTTCTCTCCAGTCCCTAGTAAATCAATTTTTTTGGCTTATGGTTATACAATAGCATCTCCCAGTAAATCCCTATCTATATTGGTGTGTGGTTAGTGTAATATTTCCTGGTAAAACGCTATTCATTTTCGATGTATTGTAACTAAAATATTTTCTAGTAAACATGTAAAACTTATCCGGGTTGGATGTGCGGTTATATTTCCAGTAAATCCTTAGATCTGTGATTGAGGTGGTTATGGTAACATTTTCAGTAAAAATGTCCTCTTGAAGATTGCCGCTCTACAGGCTCTACAAGACAGTAAATAAATATAACAGGCTACTGCCAATACATTGAATCACAGAACAAAAAAAGCAGCTGTGGTTGGTTTGATTAACTGTATTAAATTGACACGCCGTACAATGAAATCGGTACCCGAGAGAGTTGGTCTCGTAAATATATACGAGTGCAAACATGCTGGAAATATGTCTCTGCGTGAACTAGGAAGGTACATGTTGTGTAGGACCTATTCGCGAGCCAACCTGTAACCATCTCGGTCATCTATACGCGGTAAGACTGACCCTGGGATCGTGTGTATCCATGTTCAGCCTACTTTCGGCAACTGCAGGAGGGAATTTCCATAAATCAATACCACATGACTTCGTCAGTCAATCAGCAAAAGTCTACCGACGTAACCCCAACGTAACTCGCCATTTTCGAGTCATGTGATGTCCTACTTGTTCAAAATTACAGATCCACCACACCTCTTGTATGATACGAAAGTTAGTCATACCTATATATTTTGTAAGCCTAGGCAATATCTCTTTCAGAAGTGGTATGAACACCTGTAATTTATCAGATTTCTCGAGTCTGTTCTCCGCCGGATGAAGGCCGAACAGAATTTAAGGTATAATTTCAAACTCATCACATTAATATTGATTGCTGTTGTACCACAATAAGAGTTAGATTGCTATTATGGTTATGCTTACGCAAACATCTATTTTCCGATATGTATTTCAACCATAAACAGATGAATTTCCTCGCCATTTACAGGACACAACTGAATGCAGGGCTTATTTCCCCGCCCCCACATTCTCATTGTTTGATTTTTTTATCCTGAATTTCATATATATTCACCAGTTGCAAAGCTAATAAAGTGAACTGTTACATTTCACAGTTTCTACAGATTCGAATTATAGTTACTGAACCTTTATTTCCACAAGTAAATATCCCCAGACCGCGACTTAAGGGTGAAGGAGGGTAAGTGTGGGCGTGTGAGATGGATAATTCAATGCAGTCACCAGCCTGTTCACTACAATCGATCCTAGTTTGCTGAAAATGGCAATCTGGTCATTGTCGTATAAATTAAACTATTTAATTATGATACCCCTCATCTACAGATTGTGTTTATGGGTTGTTCTGTATATTTCCTGTTAACAAGTTATATCTTGAGATCAAACAAAAAGAAATACAAAACAAAATATACAGTTTTTTTTATCTTTTTCATGATATATGATATCGTATAATCTAGAACATTCAAACCCGGTTATATTTTCTTTGCATGTAATAAATTATGAGTAGACACTCGATTATAGTCCGCATAGTCAGCTGAGAATACTCAGTTTACTACCTAGAAATATAGTTCTTGCATTTCATCCATGACAATTTCAATAAAATGACAGGAACGTGTGTTTCATTGTGGCAATACAACGGCTACAGTTGTATATACCATGCTAGATACCCGTCTGGTACAATAGCATGGGAAAACAATGACTACAGAAGTAGTATTTGCAAATGTATACCAGCAAAGCAGAGAGTACCCATCATTCAATACTTTCGTAGTTCTCTCCAGTCCCTAGTAAATCAATTTTTTTGGCTTATGGTTATACAATAGCATCTCCCAGTAAATCCCTATCTATATTGGTGTGTGGTTAGTGTAATATTTCCTGGTAAAACGCTATTCATTTTCGATGTATTGTAACTAAAACATTTCCTAGTAAACATGTAAAACTTATCCGGGTTGGATGTGCGGTTATATTTCCAGTAAATCCTTAGATCTGTGATTGAGGTGGTTATGGTAACATTTTCAGTAAAAATGTCCTCTTGAAGATTGCCGCTCTACAGGCTCTACAAGACAGTAAATAAATATAACAGGCTACTGCCAATACATTGAATCACAGAACAAAAAAAGCAGCTGTGGTTGGTTTGATTAACTGTATTAAATTGACACGCCGTACAATGAAATCGGTACCCGAGAGAGTTGGTCTCGTAAATATATACGAGTGCAAACATGCTGGAAATATGTCTCTGCGTGAACTAGGAAGGTACATGTTGTGTAGGACCTATTCGCGAGCCAACCTGTAACCATCTCGGTCATCTATACGCGGTAAGACTGACCCTGGGATCGTGTGTATCCATGTTCAGCCTACTTTCGGCAACTGCAGGAGGGAATTTCCATAAATCAATACCACATGACTTCGTCAGTCAATCAGCAAAAGTCTACCGACGTAACCCCAACGTAACTCGCCATTTTCGAGTCATGTGATGTCCTACTTGTTCAAAATTACAGATCCACCACACCTCTTGTATGATACGAAAGTTAGTCATACCTATATATTTTGTAAGCCTAGGCAATATCTCTTTCAGAAGTGGTATGAACACCTGTAATTTATCAGATTTCTCGAGTCTGTTCTCCGCCGGATGAAGGCCGAACAGAATCCGGTAAAACACCGGATATCGCTCCGCGATAATGGAGACACACGATTCGCAAGCCATCTTATGGATGGTGAAGTGTACGCAAATGATTCGCGAGCTTGGTGCTTCAACTTGCGCGGCAAAATCACAGTGTTTATCATGAAACGATTACGGAAAGGTATTACAATCCGCTTCCACGATGTAATAGGCTCCGGAATTTCAATGAGCGCGCGCCTGCTGAGGAAGGTTCGCCGCGCGTTACAACCCAACTTCCCAGGAACAGGCAACGCCTAATCGAAGTGAGTCAGGTGCTCGATACTCGAGCTCACCAGTTCGACTAAATAGTGAATCTGGCAAAACCTTGAAGGTTCGTAGGCTTAGATAGATAGATGGATAGATATATAGACAGAACCTTCATTTATCCAGGGTTACACAATTACAACTAGTACCGTGTAGTTGGCATTATGTCCCTGCTTCAAGTTTGATTTTCGGCCGTGCGAAGAGACTTCGCGGAACGACCGTCTTTTTATTTCTGAACACTTATTATAGGACACGTTATAACTGAAATGTTCTCTATGCCGAACTGTTCGTGATAGGCGACAACGATGCTCTCATGCAGAATCACAAAACTGAAATAAGCGAACAATTCCATCTAATAAACTTTAGTCTTGTGATTCATTACACCAAATTGAATACTTAAAACTATCAAATGAATACGAGCTGTACGTTTCAGCTTTCTTCCGCTGCAGTTTCCAAACTATTTCGAGACAAACGGCCTTTTCCACTCGAGTCTCGGTAACAACATACAACATAATAGTGAATATCAGTAATGTACGAATTTTGTCATAGCTCGTAACATTATTTAGGTTTGCTGTGTGATATTGGTTAAGATTCAAAGTAAACCACATACGGCCAATCCTGGCTATGTATCAATTTATATTATTGAAATATTCCGCAGTAAACTTTACCTATTAAATCCCACGGCATATGAGTAAAAGAGGAAAATTGAGAAATTTAAACATATTATCATTTCTCATTTGTATGAACCAGAGATTGTCACACGCAGCATTGGTTTGGGTTTAAGGAGAATTGCCAAAGTTTGCCACACGGAGAGCATTGATATGGTTTTGCTGAGAAACTTTTGAATACAACCTAGTGCAAATACCACTACTCCCAAACTATCGATGCACCATATCAAGTGCTCCCTGTGTGTCTAACTTAATATTTGCCAGATTGCCTCACAGAGAGCATTGATATGAATTTATAACCAGTTTTTCTGCAATCTTCTAGTATATCTTACATTTAAGAGTATTTCTTTGATTTTACAGCATGGACGAAATCCTAGACGATCTACATCTAAGTCATCTAAAAGAGAAATTCCGCGAAAATGAGGTAAATGAAGAAAATGTTATATAGAGGGAAGCATTTATTAGTTTTCAGTTTTTGCCATACAAAGTTCAACAAAAAGCGAATATTTGACAGATGCGTGTCAATCTTTACTGCTATGTTTGCTTGTGATGTGACTGAACTAAACTGCCACAGTTACCATATTACATGCATGCATAGTAATGTTCATACAGTTCAATATGTACAGGAGTAATCTCGGACAGCCTCACAAGTCGATCAGTCAATCTTGAAGTATGGCTCATCTTCAGGTATCGATGCACTTTCGCTCTCAGAAAGAGTGGTGTGAATGGCTGTATTTAATCTTACGTAGGTTTATGAGGAATAGCCTAGCAAAGAACATGTTCAGCTGGCTGCTATACACAATTCATGGAGAGATATTCTTTGCGCCAAAAAGAAGGTCAAAATCTGTTTTGCAGAACGTGTATACCAAGTAATCGGCAATGCTCATTGTTATGCACTTAATGTATAAAAAGACAAAGCTAATCTTTCAGACTGATGAACTTGAGCATGTAGATATGTCGCACTGTGTAGGCTCCATCATTTGTTTGGAAATATGATGACTTCTCTCTGTAAAGCAGAACAACACTATTCTGCCTGCATTTTCACGTCTAAAACTGGACGCATAGATCACCATCATATAATGATTTACACGTTTTGATTCACTAGTATTAACTGGTTGATTATTAGAAACGGGACAATGTCAGTAGTATAGAGTCCACATCATAAAATAATTACGGCGAGTTAGATAAATCAGTGTAGATTAATAAAAATATATATAAACTAATATAGAAGTGCATTTCT
>JAVTVY010021067.1:0-80015 GCA_036873755.1 Hanleya hanleyi | reverse complement strand
AACTTGAAAAAATGATACTCGTAGTCCATATGATAGCACCGAATGCAATGTTAGACAACCAGAATCTAATGCCGAAGTCTTTCGCGCCATTGCTTGTTTACTACAAAAACACAGCCAATGAAAACACGGGATCCCCGGAACTCCGCCCACTGTAAACAAATTAATGGGTCACAGACCAGCACGTGATTGCGGGAGAAGTTATTTGTTTCCAGTTTCTAAAGAATGTGGGAAATTTACAACCGAGTGTCATTAATGAAATATAGAAGCGGCTTCCCTGTCGGGATAAATATCGGAAGATTTAAAACATATTACTCAATTTATTGCAGAAATTAGATGAAATACTAGGACTGAATATTTCCGAATATTTACGTGTGTGTGAGACACAAACAATGTTCTAGATTTATACTGTCGACGAATAGGAGTCTGTGTGTTTACTGATTATCCGTACGGCCGTAATAGTAACTTTTGCCACGGCCCCTACAATTGCAAGATTTCGTTGTGGAATGTGCATAATTACAGAGCCACTTCACACAGAATACAAATATTTTAAATTTTGATTTTCATTAGAGGTAAATCCAGCGTGTCTGTCAGTTTCTTCTGTCTTCTTCTTGCCTACTTTTCTTTTCCCTCTGTTAACTTTTGAGCACTTATATCAATCAACTTCAAATTTGTGGGGGAAGATACCTGCTATATTTTTCACAGAGAAAGTGACCTTGCAGATTTTGAAACCACTGACATATATATTAATTCAAGAATATCTCCGTGCCATTTCCAGGAGCTACAGGTAAAAGGTGAAAAGATCATGTGATTGTTTTTTTTGTTTGTTTTTTTGTTCAGCTTTTTTTTGTGCCGATTCTGAAAGATGTTCATGTATATATACATTTCTTCAACAACTGAATTTGAGAGAGAGTGACCTTGCAGATTTTAAAACCACTGACATATATATATTAATTCAAGAATATCTTCGCGCCATTTCCAGGAGCTACAGGTAAAAGGTGAAAAGATCATGTGATTGTTTTTTTATTATCTTTTTTTTGTGCCGATTCTGAAAGATGTTCATGTGTATATACATTTCTTCAACAACTGAATTTCACAGAGAGGTTTAGGGTTAGGGTTACCCTAACCCCTAACCCTTGCAGATTTTAAAACCACTGACATATATATATTAACTCAAGAATATCTCCGTGCCATTTCCAGGAGCTACAGGTGAAAGGTGAGAAGATCAGGTAATTGTTTTGGGGTTTTTTTTTTAGCTTTTTTTTTTGTGTCGATCCACCTGGGGGAAAGTTGAAATTTCATATCCCGATAGTAATTCCTGCAACACCAAAACACCCATTATTTTTTTTCTCATATAAACATCGGTAGCCCCATTTGCTCAAATTTGACAGCAGCTCAGCTCCATAGTAAAGATGTCTCGCAATATTATTTAGTGTATTCTACACAGAAATATACTAACACTCTGAAAAAAATTAGATTGAAATTCAATCTGAATTGAAGATAATCAAATCAATCTGAGATTGAAATTTCCAGTCTATTAGATGGAATACATGCAATCGGAAAGATTTTGTTATGATTATATATTCCCCTTATATCTATGTTTTCTCTTCTCGCCGTGCATCATAATTGTTCGGTCATGTTTAGTCCCGAAGTGTATTGTATTGTTTAATGTAGTTCAATGTGCGAGGCGCAGTTATAAGCTCGTCTTAATGCGCTCCCACTTGCAAAAAAATGCAATAAAGCATCGTTTAAACCAAAGATTTTTCGCGGATTCCAATATATTGAATTTTCACTCTAATTGTTTTTGAGAGTAAAACAGTCGTGTGCACTCAGAAGAATATCACAATTGTGTTTATCACCTCTTAGGATCAGATCACCATGAAGATATGTGGTTTGCCCAACTTATCGAGCTCTAAAAACTCACCATAGCCATTAAGCATTAGTTTACTGAGTTTTTGAATTGATTACTTAGAATTTTGTTTGATCGTCGCTATTAGCTGAAATATTGCTGAATGCGACGTTAAGCCTTAATTCTCTCTCTCTCTCATAGCCATTAAGCTCAGTCAATATTTGGATGGGTGACCGGGTGCTGTACTGGCTGGGCTGATCAGTGTCCAGGGTAATAGGAACTGTGAGCACTCTAGCGTTCTGGCACAAGGAGGCACCGACGTGATATGACTGAATCAAGGTTGAAAACAACATTAAACCCTACTACTCACCCACTCCAAAAAAGACTGGGAACACTAGGTCTAGACACAAGCAGGTTTATCTCCACTGACTAATGAACCCTTATAGGTATACGAATTATCATCTAGAAACTGGATAATATTGGTAAGACTTCGCAATGATATTTTTCAGTATCGTGCCGGTATATGGCATGATTCTCAAATTGAAAATCTACATTTGATTGAAGGGATAGGTTTCAAAATGTTACAAATTTATCCAATCAAGAATCAACCTTCTTTTCAAATATTGGCAGTTAGCAAAATATTCTGAATATTTTAAAATGTTTAGAATTTTTTTCTTATAATAATAAATGTCTGTAAGATATCTGTGTAATTAGTAATTAGTAATTGTGGTAAATGCCCATTGACAATATTTAAGCAAAAATTAGGTTTTCATAAACATTGAATCCCTACACATATATGTTTTTTTTTTTTTTTCTATATTGACTATATGAGAACATCAGAATGCCAAAAAAATGTCCAGTGGAATATCAGTGATATTCTTCTCGTACGGTATTGCAAAGTATCAACCAAATGCCTGTCCTGAAATCGTTTTTAGTCTGTTACAGCCCGGTTAGCAGGAAACTTGTGCACGTGAACCAAGGTAGTAAATGACTGCTCCCTTTCATACCAGCCAACAACTAGGTCACCACTGGATTTCCCAGTTTAGCATTTCTCACATCATATTTTCCCGTTCTGAAGTAGCTGGAATTATTTTCTCTGTCCCTTTATGTGTATCAATAATGTGCAGCATTCATTCATTAAACGGAAAGAGAGGAAGATATTTTGTTCTCATATTTTCGAGTGTCACTATAATTTCGGTCAAGCCGACTCATCGTCAATCACTGACATGCTTTGCCCATCCTAACTCTGAACTTCGTCAAACTGGTACGGTAGAACGATCTCTCTTTTGAAGTTCTAGATTTCTTGGCTTTATTCCGTCCATGTAACTGTACATATAAAATGTATTTATTGCATTGTTGACACTTTCGATTGTATGCTTTTCTCTCTTGCCGGAAAACGGACTTGGTTATTTAGCGCACGATGTCCGCATGATGCGATCGGGAGCTGGACTGCCAGCTTCGCTGCAGGAACAAGCTTTTCATGTTCGCGCACGATGCGAGGACCGTTTGCGCACGATGCGGAGATCGTTTGCGCACGATGCGGAGATCGTTTGCGCACGATGCGGAGATCGTTCGCGCACGATACGTAAAGGGTTTGCGCACGATGCGAAGAGGATGTAGTGGTCATTTTATTGGTGTACTGTATCTTCCATAGAAGAAATTCAGAACAATTGAGATTTGAAGGTCAAAGTGGCTGAAAATGATTAACTACGACGATATTAATAATAGTCTACTGGAAATTCTGTCTCTAAGGGTAAAAAAAAAGACCACATGGGACCCCAGAATATGCCAGCAAAGTGACCAGAATTAATATTAAATTTTGGTATGGATTTGGTTTGGTGCACAATGACAGCTTCTTGTTTGATACTTCAGTGACTCTGCATGATCTGGACATTTGACCTCAAAATACAACTGTTGTTTTCCTTCTTCCAAGTTTGAAGTTCACATGGACAACTGAAGTTAATAGAGTCAGACGAATGCACAGACACCTCCAAAATCAATATGTTTCTTCACTGCTATGAATTTGAGATATACCTGAAATTCTGTCACATTCTGCAGTCCTGTACTGCTGTGAGATCAATATTTTCAACTATTCCTGAAATTCAGGCTGCAGTGATCTTGACCTGGCCTTTGCATGACCCTTTGACCTCAAAATTAATAGGCTTCTCCTTAGCCACAAGTTATAGCATGGACATAACAATTTTTAGCCAGTGACCCTGACTGTTGACCTTATGACCTCAATATGAATAGGGTCCCTCTTTGCCATATGGGTAAAGTATAACCAAAGTTTGGTACCAATCCATAACCAGGAACTGACGATAATATACAGACAACAAAAGTTAATAGGTGGACAAACGGACAAACAGTAAACCACTAGGGTTCTTCTTTGCCATGAGTTAGAGGTATACATGTACCTCAACTGTCATCATAATTCCTGAACTGGACATTTATAACAATTTAGGAGTATTTCCTGATTTTTGAGGCACAGTGACCTTGACCTATTGACCTCAAAATCAATACAGTTCTTCCTTGACCCATGGGTAAGGTATACCCCAAGTTTGGTACCAATCCATAACATGGAACAAGGGATATCGCACAGCCATCAGAAGTGGATGGATGGACAGACGAACGGGCAGAACTCACTATCGCATAATATGTCATCTATCAATGAGCATATGAAACAGCTTAATAATATATATTTCAGAGCAAACTTGTAACAGACTAACACATCATACTATCTTTTTCCTTGGAGATTTGTCTTAAAGATATGCCTGTGCTTTTTGGCCTTCACATTGAGTAAAACTTACCCTTCTATATAAAGTCAAAGTATCCCAAATGTCTCTTGCTTATTGCATCTACAATGGGTTACAGTTCCACTCCAGTCATTTCCATCTACAATATGGCTCTTGTCTCAACACTGACTGAATGACACAATGCCAAGTTTCGGTCAAAAGACAGGTTTGCCTCCAAACATATTAATCTGTGGAATTCAGTTCAAAAACCTTGGTTCTCCACCGGATATTAATATGCCACATGGAATTAAGCTAGCCACATATTTCTGCCAGAAATTCTGCTTTAAAAGCTTGCAAAGTTCAAGATGGATTCCCAGGCAGACATGTCAGTGACCATGACATTCCATTGAGCAGTTAAGTTAATGAAGATCTAATGACCATGAAAACAGACATGGACAGCAAAGATGAGACCTACCTCCAAGACCAGATATACCGAAGGTGCCCTGGTACAGCTTATTAGAGTTGATGACTGTAAAGTAAAGACCTGGGTCTACATCACATACACATGGCAAAGATGTTATCTGTGTATTTACACCCCCAGTCAGTATGGACTAACTAAGTAATTAGGTATGGGTGTCTTAGCCATGGCCTTGCTTCAGAACCTCAGCACACCCTGCCATGTTTACCAGACAGTCTGCTGAAGTGAACCAGAGTCCTGACCAATATGGCCCTGCCCTAGCTATATGTATAGTTCTGCCATCCACTGACAAATAGCTCTTCCATCAGAGATAGCTTGCTGCAGCCACCCCTGCCGACCCAGGCAATTTAGAATTGTGATGGTATCATCTCAACTTCATTACCATTCCCCACTACTCCAGGCAGGCAACCGTAATTCCCAATTGCAGGTGAACTCCCGTCTTTTTTACTCTCCCAGCGGTGCTAGTTTTGTTCGAATTATCACAAAGAGGTGCAGCACACACAGAGACGTCAGAAGACAACGGGATATCATGGAAGCTGTATTTATGTACCTCAAAAAAGTCATGATCAAAGCAGTGTATATACAAGACATGCATCTCTATATAAAACCACAAGGCTGTAGGACTTAATGGGATATGAGGGTCAATGGTAAACCCTGGTTTTCTTATGATGAAAATATGGTTTTCGCAATGGTCAATCATGGTTTGTGGACATGGTCAACTCTGGTAGTTCATGGTTTTTAGACCATGATAGCCATGGTAGTTTATTAGTTCATGGTCTTCAGTCCATGGACATTGACCGGGGTGCCTTTAACAAAATATGGTTGCCATTGTTTCAAGCTCGGCTCACACGAGAGCTGTCAGCTGAGCTAACGGCCTTAATTTCCTGTCAGCTCAGGGGCTAGCTCTCATGTGCGGGCAGTTTTCGGTGAGTCTTTGGCCTCGCGAGGCCGGGAGAAAAATATCAAACTTGTTTGATAATTTCGCCTTGCGAGGCCGAATCCTCAGCGCGTGCGGCGAACGTAAGCTAACAGCTCAGCCATTTTATTCGACAGGCCAGTGAAACGCATCTTCTTTTCACACGATTTATACACACGACTGTTCAAAATGGCCATATTTACACGAGCCCGGTCACATGAAAGATCACATGATCTTAAAGAAGGTGTTTCGCAGGAACTGAAATCAATTCAGTGAACCTTTTGCTCACCATGTATGCTGAAACCACACGAGAGCTAGCCCCTGAGCTGACAGGCAATTGAGGCTGATAGCTCTCGTGTGCGCCAGGCTTAAAGACTAAGGTGAGATTTCCAACCTTAGAAAATCAATCAAATTGAACAGTAAGTTGACTAAATGACAATATGTCATTGCAGACAATCCATTATTTCTTTGTCATTTTATTGATGTTAAAGAGTGATCAAATGTATTAGATTGTCTGAAATGGCATGTTGTTGACATCTTTGGAGGAAGATTCAATTCTAATTTCTACCACTCCCCATGTGTTTTACCAAATAACATTATTACATGTAAAGAAGGAAGCCCAGGTGGGATCTTTTTCCAATAGATTCTACCTTACAACCAATCGGTGTGGATTATATGACGTCATAATTTTCTTCGTGTGTCCAGTTGAACTCACCCAGAAGGGTAACAGGATTGAAATGGATATCAACACTTATCATCTGCCTGTATCTTCTTGTACATCCTTTTGCCGTACATCATGGAGTCAATTAAAGTTGGAGAACAGTTTTTTTCTGCGGAGATTTATTCAAAGTTGCTGATGTCATTAAACCTTTTTGAACTTATGATAGGTACACAATCCAATCATTGAATGACGGGAGAATTTCACATGTATTCTAAAACCAAGGGTCACGCTTGCATCATTTTGATCGTGCTGTTTTAGCACACCCCTATAGCTCTCATACTGTGGACTCTCCAACCCGTGACGATTTCAGGCATGCGACTTGCAGGTGTTGCTTGCTTCGATTAATTGGCAGGCCAAAGCATTTTTTGTCGGGTATAGGGGTGTTAAACCAGTTTTAAATACACAAGAACATCTTTCTTTTCAGGAAACATCTCCACATTGTGCCGTTTTCAGTATGGTAGAATAGAAATAATTCCTTGTTCACTGAGGTAAAACACCTACAATAGATCGGGCTGCAATAGGATGAGTCTTCACGTTTGATCACTCAGGCCTACGGCCTTCGTAATCAAACTTAGACTCATCCTATTGCAGCCCGATCTATTCTAGGTATTTTACCACAGTAAACAAGGAATTATTTCTTAAACAGTGAGTTCTATAGAGTGATGGATTTCTAATAGGGTCACTGTATTCTAATCGGATGATTGAGTTTTGATAGGGTTATTGAATTATCATAGAACTTTACTGTAATATAAGAAAAACGTGATGGTGCTATCCAAACCTTATTTCCAATCTCAGTGGCCAAATGAACAACAAAACGATGCACATACTTCTAGAACGGTCTGCGATTTTGTAGCAAATTACACATAATTGGTGACATCATGATTTCAAAGGAATGTTGCCATAGTAACACAGAACAGCAGAAACATAGTATCCCTGCCGACTAACTATTCCAAACGTTCATACAAGTAACAACCTGCTATTTGAGTTGTTGAATTCTGAGGTCCTGGAAATGCTATACAATTTTGATGAAACCTTCCATCCTCTGTCTGTTTGATTATTTTTACTTCCTGAGAAAGGAAGAGTCTTGACAAAATGACAAACAGTTTGATATGATAGCCTAGATCTCTGCGCTATTCAAAACAGGCGGCCATAGATTACTGAATAATCATCACAGCCTCATTTCTAATAAAATATCATGGTAACCATAGCAACAATCTGAGAAAGCTTAACACCATTTGTATCACTCTTTAATAATAGCAACACTACATTATCCCGTACCTATCTTAATTGCTTCCAGCGAAATTCAGCATAATCTCGAAATCATCAGAAAAGCTTGAGCGGAATGAGGAAAAATAATGCTTTTTTTTGTATTTCAGTCAGAATACAGAGTGTGTGATAATATGAATGATAAATCAACACTGATTATAATCAATCATATTTCAGAGCGTAATTCATTTCTCGTTTCCTCGTTTTTGAAAAACTCCTACCAATTTTATTACCTCCCATAAAATGTTAGATACTACCAAAATGATGCTACAGTTATCAGAAAATAAAATGTCCATTATGGCTCTGGGCTGCACGGTTTCCCATTGGGTTTTGGTATCAGATATTATTGCTAACGAGTTTGGAAGAAGAATAAACGAGCTGTCCTAACAGTTTAACCAGATTGATCAAAATCCCTCAAGATTGATCAGTCTGCTTTTCTGGGAGGGCATAAAATATTAACACCGGCAAACCAGCTAGCATTAAGCGTCGACATACATGATCAGTCACTGGCAAGAAAATAATGGATGTCGTTGACCAAGAATCATTAGGGGATGGGAAATTTATTTTCTGGAAGAATTATGTATAGTTATGATGCCTTTCAGAACAAAGTTACTTTTTATCTTCATTCCAAAAAATATTAAACATATGTACTTGTGTTCAAGTACCATGGTCGACTGATAAATGCAGAATTTTCACATTTTACCATTTAGCGGCAAGACTTCCAGCTTCATGCCATGCACACAACAGCTTGGTTTAATTGTGGTGGCAATTCCTCATTCCTGCTTTAGTCAGACAGTTCGGTCACAAGGTGTATCTTGTAAAAAAGGTATTTATCACAAAAATATGTGAAGATTCCCTTGAAACTGCTCTAACAACAGCCCCGTCTGTTAAAAAATGGTTTCGGGCACTAACAGCAGGGGTTGATGCAGCTGCTATAGTCATTACCTCGGCACAAATCCCCTGAATCAAGATTGATTTAAAGTGAAAAACTATCTCCCTTCATGTCTATATTAAAACAAGAACACCCGCCAGGAGGCTTTTACATAAACTAAACCCTTCTTATAGCGAGACAGAATTAGTGGTCTAATAGGTGACAGATCGTCAGATGAGTGGCAAATTGAACACACGACACATCTGTTAATAATAAACGACAAATGGATGACGGAATGCTTTGGACACATGTAATTTCTATCGTATAAATGTCTGGCATGTCTGATCATTAAGCTGCTATACATCAATATGCTTGTGGTACATTATGTCTTGATGTCATGTATGTGCCTTGGCTGTCTCGCAGTAAAGCACTTAGCCCCGACTTCAGACAAACTACGGAAATTCATTTGCGAATTATATTTTATAGGTCAATTGGAAATGTCCTGTTATTGTATGCAGGGAAAATCTAATAAATGTCGCAAGACTATATATGTATATTATGATAGATTCAATTTGTATGAAATTTCTGTTTTAACCTACATGTACATGGATTTGGAGAAAGGTATTTTGATTTAAGGAAAAAAAAGTATTAATGGATGATGGCCGCAGTCTGCCAAATGTCCGATCAGACAATTTGCCAATATCATGGCATTTGAATTCCAGTCGGTCCATTTGCGATGCGAAGGTCTATTAAACGTACAAAACATCAAATCATTGGACGCTCGAAAAGACAAAGAGAAGGGCAAAGCGTGCTGGTGCCAATTCCATGCCTATGCATGTCGCCAGGGCCATTAACAGCCAAACTCTAGTAGCATGCCAACTTCTCGTCTGAATACCGTCTGCAATGAAAGCTTTTCCATGTTTTACAATCATGTTCACCGATTCTGCCATTTATATATCACCGGCTTGGGCGATGGGATATGATTGGAGAGCTGCTGTGAATCGAGACTGATCACTTTTGATCCAGAGTTAAATAGACCGAGACATTCCTACGCATCTTCTCAACTCTAGTTTGAAAATACCAGCACTCAACCCAATCTCGCCAGTAAGCACATTTGTCAACATGCCTAGTCTTCATTGTATCACTGCCGGTTGGAGTTCTCGATATATTTTTGATGGGGTTTCATTGGCAAATCACACTATCTGCCTGTTGAATATCAGGTTTGAATAACAGCCAATACTTTCCACAGAAGTCTCTCGCTTATCGACGCCTGCTCCAGGTTTCAAATATTACCGGGTAACACATGTAAATTTGGAGTTTGACCTAGCTGGCAGTTGAATGTTCAAAATACAACCAGTAGTGAAATAAAATGGCAGAAATCCATTTGCCTGTATCATCTGAATAATGCGTATCTTTCCATAATTTAACAGCACTTTGAATAACACATTTGAAATTCAGCCAATAGAAATGAATTTCACAGAAATCTGTTATGGTTTAACACATGACTCGAATCACATGTGCTAAAGCTATGTTTGTTAACAAAGCTTTGTCGTCCTTTACCATTGCTTGATGCAGGCGAATAATATTTTTTATGGTCAACTGTTCAATATGTCCTGGTTAACTAATGATGTGAAGCATATGCCCTCAAAATTTGTTTGTTATAACATGTCCCATGTTTGTTATTATTTTCCATAATTGCCCTACACAGTGAAAGGTTGTGACATTTCACAGCTGTGACCTTAAACGTGATCAGTTATAAAATATTGTTGAAACTATACATATATATCCCTTGGTTATGTACAGAATTCATACAGATTGTGTTTTCGGCAAAACAATTCCAACCCTCGCAATTCGCTTCAGCCTTTTTCCAATTTTGAGACAAAAGTTGAAGCAAATGGAATTTGCCTCAGCCATTTTTAACATGGGGCTGAAAGAGAGATAATTTAATTTTGCAACATTTTCTGTCGTGGCAGATTTCTGAATTGCGAGGGCTGAATCATTTCTAAAGAAAAAGCTTGAAATAATTAAAGGCACAACTGTGAAGAGAAATCCTTTTGTACCCGGCAAATTGTTAGCATGACTTTCACGTAATGAAGCAGATCTGTAACTTCTGCACATGTATACGAATGTATACACGAAGTACCAATATCCTAATATTAATTTTGTCCAGTTCCGACGCCTCAGCCAGCCCATTCCGATCAAACTATCAGACTAACGGGATAACTGGAACGTTTCTGTTGTATAAATGAGCCATCAATAATGCGATCAGGTCGAGAATCTCCTATCCTGATGGGATACGCCGATCAATTCGGGTCAATGTGACAATTCTAACTTCATGGTCATCCCTACTTAACGATCACATCCACAGCAGCTTTTCTGACCAGGCCCACTAATTTATTAGGGCAACTAACACTCACTAATGGTGAGTGTGGGGTGGGAGAGAGATATCTTAACAGACAGCCTGCCCAACTTCAGTAATATTTTATAAGCTGATATCCCATGAGGAACTTAGTATTGATGCTACATAAAAGCAGGTGGGAGGTTAGGATAATGTAAAGGTTAATGGATATAGGAGAAGATAAAGGGAAATTATAAGTAAAAATGGGGAGTCCTACATCGGAAATTAATTCTAGAACTACATGTATCAACAGAAGATAACAAATATGAATAAAATTTATATTCAAATTTTTACAGTTTTCATAAATTTTAATTAAAATTAGCATCAAGAGAAACATTTCAACAAGAAAAAAATATCAACCACATCCATTCCAGGCAAATAAATTATAAAAATGAATCGAGTGTTAAATGTAAAAATATTAGTTTTATTTTGTGTGCAAATCGTGCAATATCTCTCTGCTATTTAAAACGATGGCCTCATAATTTAGCGGGTTTTTGCCTTGAGGCATGTTTCAAACATAATGTGCCACGACGCCAGCCACATGCTTGTGCAATCATTGATCCATCACAATTTGTATGATTAAGCAATTAATAAAACATAATTATCAGCATCGTTAGCACATTGGCAACTTAATTGTTCCATCCATTCAGTAGTACGACATGACAACTTTGCAAGCAGGATGCTGCTGGGGGAATATAAAATTGATGTGCCTGAAAATATAGCTTAAACCTTGCATCGATGTCTAGTACATTGTAAATAACACATCAATAAATTTCTGTTAATCTTAACAAAAAGACGATCATACTGAATACTTACTTTGGCCAATACATAAGCATCGACAAAGTTGATCACAAAGGCCTATTTCACGCCCCTGATGCCACACGTTCACGATGTCAACGTAATCCTTTCACTCGTGTGATTTGTCATATTGCCGCCAATCTCACATTAAATCCTCCGTGCAGTCACTGTCCTCATGTGTTTGGGTGGCATGTTTCATTTGATTACAGAACACAGCAGTGGTCGTGCCTGTATCCAATAGAACTGACCTGCCTACCCTACAGACCACTAAATATTGCAGTCTGTTGATTTTTAGCTGCAAACTGCACAAATCATAAATGATATAGTTCTGGAACAATGTACTGCCTATCTACACAATAATATTATTCCTGCAAAGTTCAAGTGTAGATATGATCAGAGTTCACCACACTGTGATATAGCCAATAAATTTCAAATAGAAAGGGAAGCTGTGAGGAGAAATATTTCTCCAATACACACAGGCTACACTCTCCATCAGTTACTCACAACATCAATGGGCCAGTCCATTCGGGGAAAATGGGGTGGGCAAGTGACCCAGGGCTGACTGTACAAATTATCAGTGAAATTCTATTTGTTGTTCTATTGAGTGCTGCATTTGTGTGTTGTGGGGAAGATTTCATGCCACATCATTTGAACAGAGCAGGGTAAAGCATAAAGTGGAATGCTACTGGAATTTGAACATGTGCTGGGCAGCTTTGAGTCGGAGTGTGACTGCCATTGTTTAACTGGCCACTCCAACATGAACTGACCCATTGATGATGAATAGCCAATCAAATTCCACTTACCATTTGAGCAGAGTTCTTGGGCTTGGTCTTGATGTCTTTCACTTTTTCATTGGCTGGAAAAGAAGCAGAACATGAGAAGTGAGTCATTTTCAGGTCATCGTCATAGAAACATAGATAGACAACATCAGGAGCGGGCAAAAGACCATGTGCACAGGGCCAGCTGTCTAGGTTAATAACAAAAGTACAGCTAGAATGGAAATAGCTCACACATGAAAATCAATTAGCTGCCTCCATGGATTATTTTTATCATTCAATGTGTTTATTATAAGGTTTCTTTTCACACAAATATAGCAATTGACAACTACATGTAATAGACTGGTATTATTAGAAAACAACTTTGATAGTATTTTAAAACAATTTTGTTCGAAAATTAAAACAATAAATTAAATTTACTTGTAAGCAATGTTGAGTATCTATTGTAGAATTAAATTTGCGTTTTTATCATTATGGCACACTTGGCTCAACTTCTGTAACATGAAGTTATCTGTATTTTTATAAAAAAATATATAACTATACATTTACTTGTAAGTCTGTATATTGTTTTAGAAACAACCAATAATCACTTTTTTTAACAGAAAAAAAGCTTAAAAGGGGTGCTCATTCAATGGGTGTACTCTTTCAACATGTGAAACTGCATGTACAATTTATGTCTTTCCTGCACTCACATATGACGAAAATTTAATTAACTGGCAAATTGATTGGAAAATTACTACAATAGACAAATTTCATTCAAAATATCAAATTAATAAACCATGTCAGATTGCTTCCGATGGGATATTCATGGAATGTTTCAAATTGATCTGAGAAAATCAATATATGTTCCCCCAAGTTATAAACGGAAATAGATATTCCCAATTAATGCTGTGCTCTGATTGGCTGATCTTCACAGGCATCTGACAGTCTGCTTCATCCATTCTGCCTGCATACAAGCAGCCACTCTTTTGATACTGGTAATAAATCGGATTGATTTCAGTGAGGGGCAAGTCGTTGAGCAATAAATCCACTGCAAATGTCATGCTCAGATAACTAAAATGAAACGCCCAAATAAGGGACATAAAATCTGTTGCGCTTTCCCAGCATTTCCTGAAGCAGATTTAGGATCAGCCTAAATTAAGCCAACCAAGTTGTCGAATAAAAAGAGAAATTCACAGAGGGAATTAGATCAATCGGCCAGCTGAAATATGGATTTATAACTTGCTACAGAAATTAGCAGAATCTCAACAGAAATGTTGCGTTAGTGAAGTCTTTGTTAAAATATGATTCTAGTACTGAAGCGAAGATCATACATGCAATATTACGTAAACAGTGTTCAGTATACATTTAAATCTATATTTCTCCAAAATCATTATGTATGAGTTCCCGAATCTGTTTTAAATCACATGTTTAAATTTTAATCTACATTTCATTCATGTACATAAACAAAGTAGTAGAAAAAGCCTTGATATCAGAATATTATATTGTGATTTTCCATTTATATAAATATACATGTAATCTGAAAAATAGATATCTGACATGATGTACATCCATTATCAATGTTTTGGGGCTACCTCGGCTGTGGCTGATTATTAAAAAAATCTCAATTTTCTTCAAGTGGATATACATGTACATGTATGAGGAATAGACTATGTGTGGCAAACCAAAAATTGAGGTCAAATGTCAAGGTCACTTTGTCCCAAAACTCAGGAAATATGACATCAAAATTCCACTCATTTTTTTTTAGTGGATCGGCTCCAGAGACAATAAACAAATCCACAGTTTAGTAGAAATGGCCCCCCGTCTTATTTCATATAGGGTAGACCACTTGTTTTCTGCTAAATCATAATTCTTTTTATCTTCTTACTACGTGTAGCTTATACATGTATCTATACTACCACCCTGTTCGGCAATGTCACTTCTCCAAAATAAATATATGGCTAGGTTCACCTTAAAAAGTGATTCGGATCAGAGAGTAAGTTTGTACTGGCTCAGTTATGCACCTTGCCTGGGCACAAAAATCTTGACTCATTTAACAAATGACAAAAAGTTGGTAGGTTGACCCATTTCTACTTGGTGTCGATCAAACTAGGGAACATATGGCACAACGTATTTTATTGAAATCGCTCTTACAGATATTTCTGGAAATTTGGTCGAATTTGACCATTTTTTCTACTTGGGGGGTTTTCTAGAAAAAATGAAGCAATTTTGGAGGGGATCGAATGATCAAATTTTCATAACGTAACTGTCCTGAAAATGATGCTTTGACCGTTCTCTTTCAGAAAATATATTGATATAAATGGGTTGGGTTGCAGATATTACGACTATTGTTAGCCAAAATTAGCGGATCCCGTTATATTCCCAGCCGACCAGAAGAATCTCTAGAGAGCACCCTATTTACTTCAGTCCAAGAATGTGGATTGTTATCAAACTTAACCAATATACATGTGTGTATGTGACTCAGTCAATATGGCAAATGAGAAACCTGTTGAGGTCGAAAGGTCAATGGTCAAGGTCACTAAGGATGGATAAAAAAATCAGAAATCCATTCAAGTTGCCATTTTTGTGAGTGGATGCATTAGTGGGAAGCAATGTGTCAAGTGCCAAGATTGAGGTCACAAGGTCAATGGTCAAGGTCAGGGTCACTGATAACCAGCAGCAACTCATCGAAACATGAAAGACCTTACAGTGCCAATTATACTCTTGTTTATTTTGTTTCATATGCAGCATTCCATCATCCCAAAGACCAAATGTTAATCGGTCTAATTACATCCATGACGAATAAATCTTGATTAAGGAAGAATAATTTGTAACATGTATCTAATAAGCAAACATTGTGGCCGCAGGCTGCAGTGTTTTTCTCCCATTGATGACCAATTCAACACAGCATGACTCACTGATTGATAAATGGTCAAAGTGTTTGACCGATCACCTCGCCGATAAGTCATCCAAACATCTAGCAGTTAGTACGGTACGGATCGAGAAGATTCATTGATGGTCCGTTTTAGTCATCCACTGATAGATCATACCAGTGCTGCTGGGGGGGAATTACCATTCCATCTACAATTCAGCGAGCAGAACTTGTTCCGCGTTCAGCGCCCAACTCCTGCCCCAACTTGATTAGAAACCAGATAATAGCGATAACTGAACAGTGAGATTTAATGGATTTTTTCATGATGTACATGTATGTTATAGGGGACAAGCATGAATCATACTACATACAAACACAATTTGGTCTTTTATACTAAACATCATGTTGAACATAACGTTTAGTTGTACTACGGTGTTCTTATTAAATTACTACCTTTTCACATATAAAACATGAAGGTGTATACTTGTTTAAATTCATTGGTAAAGATCAGATATGGAGAAAACAGGTCTTCTGTTCATTGTCTGTGGGCAATGGTAGTCTTAAGTCTGCAGCAAGCCGATGCCATCTAACCCTGTCCTGTTCATTGAGCTATATTGGACAGACATTTATTAGTCTCATTACCGTACACCTTGTCAATTTGTAGCACTGTGGGGGAGACTATTAATACAGACTGAAGACCTATTCAATCAAGTAGACATTTTAGACAGTTATTCCCCTATACCAGACACAATGTTAGAGGAATTTGCCAATTTTCTTCAAGATCTGGACTGTTTCAAACAGCCAAGGTGCCATAAAAACTAACATGTGATTTTTTTTAAATCCATGATTACTGGAAATCGCAGGATAACTTTTTTTCGGAGTGTCGAGATACCGGTACAAAGAAAGTTTTTTATTCTTGGCATCTCCAGAGGAAACATCGCCCCATTATCCCTTCGGTCTACGTCAGCTAGTATAGCTGGGGAAGTGCCATGGGATGCGCATTCTTCAACGTCTCCTCCTCCTGACTTTCATTTATTTGGTGCCTTAACTTTTCAACAAATTGCCTTATCACTCTAAAATTTCACCAGCATAACTGCGTTAATGGACAAATGGTTCGTCATCTGAGAAGTAACAATTCAGGGAGATAACTCTTGCAGCCATTTCACCAGGATAACTATGGGGTGCCGGGTCACACAGATGTCACATACCAATACTGAGATCAGTATGGCAAAGGTCAAGGTCACCATGGCTAAAAAATAATAAATTATAGAAAATTGCAGTTCTTTGCAAGTGGGTAATAGTATCCGAAAACATGTCATAAAGTCAAAGGTCAGTATCACAAATTTGGCCCACAATTCAGGAAATCATTTATATTCAAATAATCTTTTTGAGTGGATACATCAGAAACCATATGCCAGGTACTGAAATGGTCAAAGGTCAAACAGATCGAAGGTCAATGTCACATTACCCCCTTTACCAACAAAAACCTAGGAAATTGTAGAAAACATTGTCTGTGCTATTACTTCAGTGAACAAACTTCAGGAATGCCTCAAACTTATGGCAAACAAGAAACCTAATATTAAGTTCAAAGGTCAAGGCCACCGAGGATAAAAAAACATGTCCAGAAACCACTGAAAATCACATTTTTGGGAGTGGATGCATCAAGTGGAAAGTGATCTGTCGGGTGCCAAGATTGAGGTCAAAAGGTCAACGGTCAAGACCACTGAACACAAGCAACTCACTGAACCTGAAGTTCTTAGCAGATTTTGTTAGGATGTAGTCCATATTGCCAAATACATGTAGGCTCTTGTTTTTAAGTAATCCTCTCAGCTCTATGGTAATTATCATCTCTGGACAATCGGACACATACATGTGTCACACCACAGATTGGCTGTTTTTTTGGCCATAATGTTTAGTGAATGAGTATAATGATGAGAGAAAAAGAGAAGATATTATGCTTCATTCAATATGTCTCTTCCCCATTAGCGAGTTAATTGAGGATGATATTTAAGCTTTAGCAGAAATGTGATGCTAATACTGTTCCTATAAATCAAATTATCCATACAGCTGCGTCCTCTATTGAATTACCAAAGGACAGCTGTTCAATAAAAGGGGAAAGAGGTCCATTTCCGTTGGGGAATGTAATCGTCAAAACATTTCCAATACCAGTGCATCAAAACTATTCCGATGTAATTTTTAAGCACAAAATTGTGCATTTCCATTTATCAGAATTGACCAAGAAGAAATTATTTTGAAATTTTATCTACCAACCACCACCCACCACAAAAGAGTAGTTCTAATGTATAGAGGCATATCTCTAATGGCAATTTGGAGTGAAAACATTTCTGGTAGCTGAAGTTTCACTTTCTATCCACCTTTCAGTTTGAAGCTGCTATTTTGGCACAAAGAGTTATCTCCCATTGCTTAGCCATGTCTGAGGAACAATAATGAAACATCTGTTATTTCAGAGGAATTTAATAATAACATCGGAATAGATAGGAAAATGTAACCATTTTCATGTTTTGTGCATGATAGAGAGAAAATTAACCGGGTGAACTTTTTAAAAATGTGTGTAGATAAAACAGATTGAATTGCATGCTATATGTATCTGAAAATTTAAGAATAAATTTACGTTTCTTTCTAAGAAAAAAATATCTTATTATTGTCCTACCATTTCTGTGTTAATCCGAGATCAGGGGTACCCCATATTGATGAGCATACACGACATACCATGACACCGATGGTGATCCAAAATTTATATTTCATTTTTCTTGTGTCTATTATATAACTAAGTCATATACAAAAGTTTCAATGAAATGCTATGTTGGAAATAATTTGGGGCCAGTCTCAGTGTAAAGTATTTACTGACTCTTAAATATACCACTTAAATTAAACCATCGATTTATACTAGAACTTTTCTGACCAAATCTTGTTCAATGTGATCTGGAATGTAGTGGTTATGGTTACAGAGAATGCATATTTCACATAATCTTATACGTGTAGAAATGAGGATGCTACTATTAGACTGCAGAGTGCAAACCAAATCCGGGCAGCTGGCCAACTTGCATATTTTGACCTCAAGAGTTGTTTCCCCTTCAATTGGTACATTCGTGCAAAGAGGAGCATTTTTGTTACGATAAAAGCACATAACATAAACAAGATGGAACATGCCCAGAGACTAGTGGAAATACCAGCAGCGTGATTGAATGATTGATTGGGGGTGATTGAATTTTGATAGGGAGATTAAATTATTACATGGATTACCATTATGGTTTTTACACCAAATACTGTTCATGTCTCTTTCATCAATTTTCAGATTGGGATAGGGGATTTGAATGTTGAATTTTGACATTGGCGCGACTTGATTGGACCAGTCCAAACACTGATGAGTGTATTGATCAGACAGTTACTTCTCATTGTGCCATCAAGTTCAGTTTAATCAGGTCGCCTTCTTTACCGGAACTGATAATCTTTGAAATGCTATATTGTGACATAATGTTATTGCATATTGATTTTAAGATTGTACAGTTATTGAATTGAATTCTTGGCATATTCTTCAATTTCATTTTTTTTTTTTTTTTTTTTTTTTTTCAGTTTGTGAAAACTAAAAAAACACTCTCAACAGATTGGCTGGGACACAATAAATTTTGACCCCGTTGAGAAATTAAAATCTGGGCAATGACTGTGAACATTGGTGACCTACAATCAGACTTGATGAAAAATAAATTTACAAGCAGGATTGGAGTTGGATACGTGTTTCCGCAGCAGACAAGGGTACTGGCATATGCCAGGGGCATAAAGAAGGCTCAGTGGTGCTATTTTGTACATGTATCCCCAGCCTCTCTTTCTCGGGCATGAACTGTCACTTACAATCATACATGTGTCATGTATATGTAGGATTCTGTTGAGAGGTGGACGGCTTTTTCGCATTCATCATTACCATGTTTAATTGACGTCAATTTTGATTCAAATTGAGCTGTCCATGCTCCATCTTTAACAAAACATAAAAAAAATCACACCACTGCATTAATGCACAAATGGTTCGTCATCTGGGAAGTAACAATCCAGGGAGATAACTCTTGCAACCATCTCTGGAACATGCTCACCAGTTTACCCAAAGAATTTGAGAAGGCACATTCATTTGGGCTGACCATATTTCTTTCACTAAAATGTAGCTAAGAACTAAATAATGGCACACACTACATGTACACGCACTGCAAGGTTTTATACATTTTCTTGATTGTTGAAATAAAGGGGAGGTAAACGCAGATTTCACCGAAAAAAGGTTGATACTGATGCATAAATTTTCCAGCAAGCAGCACACGCATTCATATATGGTTCCATACATGTACTTATGACAGCTCCATAATAGAGCACAAGAATGTCCAAGATAAAATTAGTTGTTGTTTTTTTCAAGTTGTTCAAAGATAAGACCATCAGGGTGATGATAAGATACATGTACAACTACATCTGTCCGTAACAATTTTGAGTTTATATCCAAAAGAAGACTTGTCTGGTTTATCTGGTCTATTGATCTAAACGGGTCATTTCTCTCTCAACAGGAATGTGAAAGCAATTACTAACTGTACTTCTGAATCATATCGAACTCTGACTCCTTTCTACACTGGATAAAACATGTCTGTACAACAAAATCACAATATTTCATGTTGTAGTTTCAACAAAAAGTTGTCCCATTTCTTTCTCCATGCATGTCACAATTCCAATTTTCTGGTGAACACACATACCTAATTTGAGCCAAATGAATGCTCATGATGGTTAGTTTCGAAATTGCCTGTTGTGTAATAGACATTGCATTCCATTAAGGATGACCTCAAAACACTATAATTAATTATCCATTTCATAGCTTTTGTGAAACAAAATATTCTGCTGAACTGTTGAGGACCTGTATCGATCAAAATTCTGGTCGGAAATCTAATGTCCAATTTAGCATCCCATTTCACTATTGTCGAACCTCAGCAAAATACTGCAAGAGGCTGATGGATTGCTAATTCATATTTGTTCTACGTCATGCATGCAAGAGACTCCAGGATGTACTAATGGGAGAAAATTGACCAATTACTGTTTGAAAATGATGTAATTTGGTCATGTCTTTGAATAACATTCCAACGTTTACTCGGATAAATACGTACGTACGCCAGGCCTCGCAGACATATTTCCTGAGATTCTAAATCACAAGCTAGTATCGGTATTTATTTGTACTCACTGACAGCTTCGATAACATCTGCGAGCAGAACGCCATCGGTGATATCCAACTGAAGGTCTGCGATGAAGCGTTTGTTCCGAGCCTTCTCTAAATAATGATTGGCCCAGTCTGTGTAAATCTGAAATGAGACAATTATCAACTCAATATAAAATTTTAGAAATTGAGCACACTCGCACTCACCTCGATAATGGTGAGTGATATCACCCACTTAAATCAGATTAGTGATTTATTATCATCACTATTTTGTCATGTTACATTGAGGTGAGTTGTAATCAACCTTTCTAGATACATGTATCTGCAGATTTAGTGTGCGTTGAGGTAGTAGAAGCATCGCCTGCTAATTTCTGGGTATTCAAATTTTGTTTTTCCCTATGGTACAACGTGGAAGCATGTTTTAATCGGTATTCCATAACACTTGTGTCAATAACATCGAGCTAATCGTGCATTTATTACACGTTTTAGCACAGTTATGTGAAATGTAGATGTGTCAAGTGCAGGTGTTCATTAGGAGATTACATTTCACAAGTCGAGTAAGGAAAGGGACGTCTGCTTTCATACAAGTAACAATCGAATAAAACAAACAAATATTGTTTTTACAAGATGAAATTTCTAAAGTTTAACTGTTGTGTTCCTCATGAATTTGATTAAGAAAGCAACACAAATAGGCATCTACATCTATCCATGTCATTTCAGCTGACAAAATCACTCCCCATTTAAGAGACCTCATAAACTCGTCCAGAAGGGAGCATCGTCCCAACATCAGTGGACAAGTTTTTTTCAAAAAAGGGGAGAAAGGTTGTTTTCAACCTTTCATTATAATCCTTGTTGATAATCAATTTGAGTAGTGCAGTAGAATAGAAATAATGTTTTCATAGGTGTGCTCAATCGTTATTTTTCGCACGTTTAGTTTGGTAAAGTTTATCAATTTTGGGCTTCGCCCTTGCCCTAAAATATAAACTTTCTCACACTAACCGTGCATAAAATAACCATTGAGCACGCCTATGAAAACATTATTTCTTAACTAGCTGGTATAAATATAGTAAATATGCATAAAATTATGCTGCTATTTGAAGAAAGGACTATTATGCTTACCTTCATGAATATTTTGGTAAGTTTAAGTTGAAAATATTTCAAATATCAGCACATGTTACGGTACTTAGAGATATTGATTCACATTGGAACATAAAAAATAAAAACAAAATTTGACTACCCAGAAATCTTGACCAGATCAAATCTCACTGCACCCAAGACCGATATTGGGAAAGGTTAATTAATCACATGACGCCATCTATACATAGCTCCGTAGGACAGCAATTTTAATTGGTTCAAACTGCTTGTTGTCCTGTTACCTCCAGGTAAAACATTAGATGTATAATAATAGAATTATACTCAAAGAAATACAGGTACTGTTACATATAATTAGACTGTTTTCATAAAAAGTTCAGCTCATGCAGCCATCTTCATTTGACAAGTCAACTTTGATGATGACAGACACAAAGCTTGAAGGGTTTCAGTCGCAGATATATAACACAGCAATTGCCTAATGTTGTGTGTACAATGATTTGAAAATATATATGGTTATGGCATGGGCAGCTCATAGTTTAGGAGATAGTGTAGCACAGTGCTCTGGGGGTAAGGACAATTGGACGTGTTTGGTACATGTAAGTGTACAATATTATAGTGTAAGCTTGCAGAATGTATAACATTATGGAGTGGGATGAGGCATAGTTTAAGAGATACATAGTGAGGTGCAGTGATATTTTCTCTCTCTCTCTCTCTGAAGTGTCGATCTGCATCCACATGTTTTGTAGCTGTGATACTTCTATAGCCCAATTCGAAAAGAGTTTTATCTCCCCTGTTCCAATATGGGCGTGTTGGTGCAGACAATTTTCAGTAAATTCCAAATGTTCTCACAAATAATGTTGGTACTCAAATATTCCATTTCTCGAGAAAATTATCTTTCCAATATACATGTATACGGGATATATCGGTTCATGTAGAAAATATAAACAAAATATAGTTTTTCAAACGAATATTCTGAAATAGTTTATCAATATATTATTCAAAATAATTGGGGGTGCCTTTGGAAAAAGTGAAACCAGGGTGACGACTTCCCGGAAGAAGCTTTTCATACCTCTAACTGTAAAGAGTGACAGTCATTCAGGGTGAGATCAAACACTTTCCGGAAAGGGCTATTAGTGGTGGTGAATAATTCAAGTATAGGGTTTTTCCTAAACTCCTTTTATTATGTTCTGCTTACTTATTTAAATATGTCTTGATTTATTGATGAAAAATTTGTGACCCTGTGTTCTGTACATGACACAATCAAACAAAGGTACACACATGACCAACTTGGCAGTCTCATTACACAGTTTGCCTTCTCGAAAATCCAGTGGATTGCAGTGTGCTTTGGCACATTTCATGTGAAGAGGATGACTGGTAAACAACATCAGTTAGTTTCAGACTAAGATACAAGAAGGACAGTTTTCCAGGGGTGAACTGTTCTGTTTAACATGGGGCATAATGGAACAAAACAAGAAGCCTAAACTATATCAAAGATTCAGAACAAAATCGCTGTGATTTCTAAATGCTATTAGTTTCTGGTCATCTGCTTTGATAAGCAGGGGCAGTAACTCAGTCTATCCTGCATGCTCTGATATGGCCCATACATGTACCCCACAGACAAGATGACAGAGATACAATAACAGGGAGCATCAACCTTCTCAACTTTCATGATTATCTTCTAAAACAACAGCCTAAGTGTGCCAGCTTCCTTTCCTGGACAAGACCTAAACAATCACAGGCCTGGAGCAGTCAGTTTTACACTAACACCCAATGACAGGCACAAGTTTGTGATCTAAGATAACCAGAGCTGGTAGAACTACTGTTAAAGGGAGATTAGCAGAATTGTCTGATTAACACTCAGCTTGAAAAACACAGCCTGTAATTGCCCTAATAATTCGATCACAGGACGGGAGATTACCCCATCATAAAATCATGGGGTTATCAAATTTATTACAACATGAAGTTGACAAAATGGTGCACAATCACACAGATAATTCATAATTTCTTGGTTATTTTAATGAATTTAAATGGTAATGAAATTTATTTGGATGAATGATTGAATTTTGTCCTCTAAATTGGGGAGAATGAATTTAAATAGGGTGTTTGAATTATTAAAGGTATTACCATATCATGTCATCTGCTTCATAACTCAGCTGATATCAATCGAATATTTGCCAATTTATTGTAATATATACATGTAGTATTTCCCTCTATAAACTGTTACATATTTTTCTTGAATGCATGTACACACACCACCAAATTGGGTCACACATTTCAGTTATGTTCATGTATTTGGTATGAGCATGCTTTCTCATTTCACAGCATCCAAAAGCAATGGGATGACCTTTTGGATACAAAAGATGATTTTTGCTATATCTTTTGAATGGTTTTCGAAATTTATACTAATACATGTATATGTGAAATGAGAAATAAATTATCGAACTGGTAATCATTTATCTGGAGTTTCAGTTTATCACACATGTTTGATAAAAAAAACCTATGTACTCATATGGATTTTATCACATAAATGACTACTCATAATGATAATCTATATTTATGAACCATTATCACTTTTCAGTTCAGAATAAGGACAGAGTGACCATGCATGTAATTTTATCATAGCGGGTGTAGAGTGTTTATTGGTTGGATAAAATATATCACTTGAGATTCAGTCAGGGTTGTTGTATCATGTATGGGATGATCCCAGTTTACTCAGGATTGGTGAGAAATCGAAACAGTTTGACATGTTCCTCTCAGACACTTGCGACAAAGTCTTAAATAGTAGCTGACAGCATATCCCCAGCGTATTGCTTGTGATATGGTCTGAATCGACAGAATCGTGAAGGTTTGCTCTGGCTTTAATGCACTCGTCAATTGAATCACCCCCAGCCCTGGGGAAGGGGAATTATATGTCATGTACCCACCTTTTTGTGTTGAAAAATAAATGGCATATCTACATGTATTACTGCCTTATCAAGGTTTACCTTATCCTCGTGCATCCTCCCCAGGAGTGGGGGAACCAGTTGACAGCTGCTGCATTAGGGGGTATGCTAATCCCTCTAATAATTCAATCACAGGAAATGAAATTTCCTAACATAAAATCTGGGGGTGATCAAATTTATTAGAACAGAAAATTGACAAAATGGTTCACAATCATGCAGATAATCCAATACATGTATTTCACTGTTATTTTAATGAATTTAAATGGCGATCAAATTTATTATATATCTCTTTATATATGTTATGTATTTATATCTTTTTCATAAATGGTGAATAAAAATAAAAATCAAATCAAATCAAAATCAGAACAGCCGATTGAATTTTGTCCCCGAAGTGATTGAATTTGATAGGGGATTGAATTATTAGACGGATTACGTAACCAAATTCAATATGATAGCTGATTAAGATCATTCGACTTCTGTGGTGATTGGATGATTCGACGTTAATTAGAGACAGAAAGAATGATCCAAGAATTTATTGTACATGACGGTCCGAGACTGAAATCCTCAAAAGTATACATGTGACATATGTAGACATTAGTTACACTTTATATGCTCTATGTAGTCAATTGTGCATGCGCCTGCAACACCTTTCATACATTATACATAGTTATATATAGATATATGTATACACACCGCATATGAATGGCCTCTTGCAGAAACAGATGTTGGGGAGAATCAATGTGGAACATGAACATTAAAAGACAGAGATTATAAACAGGTGTTGTACAACATTATTATCAGTACTATAAAATGGAAATTTGATTTTGCGAGTTACCCCGAGGTTCATAAATATTCACACCTCGATGGCTGGGGATCATAAAAATGGACGGACCAGCACATAGGCTAAATGTATGAGGATTCCACCGAATATTGATCCAGCCACATCCCAGCCTCAAAAGCACAACCAGGTCATGTGTGTTTACTATGATAAGATGTCTTCGCAAACCAACAAGAACTCATCATGATGAAAGATGAAAATAAATCCATTTCAAATTTTGATTCAGAAGCTCAAGCTGTAATTTCTGGACATCATTGAGCTTAAAAAAACTTTGTGCATATACAACATGTAATAAATATTCTGGTAGAACCATACCAGTGGTTGTTAAACCAAACTGTGAGCTCAAGTGCATCAACTGTAAGCCAATAAAATCATATACTTTTCATCCAGTCAATTTGACCACACAACTTCATTTAGATGGATTTACATGCAGCTCCTACAAGTACATGTACAATGTATGATTAATTAATTAAATGCTTCAAAATGTTGCAAGTCATTTTAAAATTTCAAAACTTGAATTATTGACAAAAACTAAAATCAATCTGAAGAGTGAGTGATTGAGCATGAGTTTACGTTGCTTTCAAAAATCACAAAATTTTTGTCCTATTATTTTTCAAACGCGGGACCCCACGGGTAGGGTCCTATTCCTTTCACACCCAAGACTTCACAGGTAGGGTCCTATTCCTTTCTACACTGGGGAACCCCATGGATGCCCCAGCTCTTTACCTCCGTCTGAGAAGTCGAGGCTTACCATGACCTGGGGCATGCACCCTACGACGACACCCTAAATCAAACTCCGGGAGCCCCACGGGCTCAAACTAAAGATTATCAACACTAATGGATGATAACCTGAAATGATGTTTCAAACCTACCTTCAGTTTGAATCTGTCATTCAATATTCCATGAACATCAGACATGATGTCAAGTTGACGCGTCCAATATGATGTACAATGTGAATCAAACTGCCCACAGATCGCAGAGACTTGTAGCTATTAGCCCAAACTCGGGCTTTAGCGATTGTTGAGCATCATTTGCATGTCAGACTGATCTTTTGCTAAAACAGTAGATTAATCATGGACTGGCACCCCTGTCTGCCTTGTACGGGAACATCTGCTTGGAGCGTGGTGATCGGGAACAGTGCTCAAAAACTCCGACGGCGTAATCTTAGTCTGATTAGTGGAATTATCTACATAACATGAAATATCCATTGCCATCAATATTTATAAGTATATCTATAATTGCCTTCCGGGGATGGCTTGCGGCGAAAGACTTCCACATATACGCAGACTCCATGACGTAACCATAATAACGGGAGAATCTTGGATGAATATGACCTGATGATCGTCCATTAATGAGGAATCGAGGGCAGATCAGGTCGCCGCACAGTTTTCCTCATAATGAAACGCTAACACAGCTGATCCAAGACATCAACAATGCACTCTCAGCCCCTCACAGACAGGAGAGCTCCTCGCTGGCAGCAACTGCAAGCCGTGCAGTATTAATTGCCGTAGTGTCAGCCTTTCTCTCAGAATAACACATGGGGAAGGGAAATCAATGGATTTCAATAGCTCTGCGCCGTCAACTTTCAACATTATTTTTCCCAGCAGCCAATGTAATCAATATATATTTAGTTGCAATAGTAAGCCGTGAATGTTGCGTGTCCTCCCATTCTCGGTATATAACCATAGATATTACACAAGGGGCTCTGGGTAAAGCTGGTGTTACTTTAAGATATGGTATATACAAGCTATGGTTTAACCACATAATGGAATTTCAAGCCCAGACAGACAGACGGACCCTGAAGCCCAGGTGAACCGCTGTCAGATTTCATAGTAAACAAGACTGCTCTTGTGAACATGGTATTGCACTATGATAAACACATATACATCCTGGAGAATAGAGGCGTTGTTGTACTCGTATACTGTCGAAGGGAGCTCACACACAGATGTTCAGCTACCACCCACAGCTTGTCATGTCATCGGACAAGAATTGTATTTCATATCCAGTGTATAGCCCAAAATGAACGGACATAATAACAGAAATGAGAAGTAAAATTGAACTTCATGTTGACTTATATATGCGTGTATATTAAAATGGGGTTTCCTGTATGACCGGAACACATTCTCTCAGCTACATAATCACTCGGTGAAATACTACACTAATTACAAGGGCATCATAGGGATTGTATACATGTATACTGTTAGAGAAGTATCGTTTTCTCTGGAATCAATAAACTGATTAAATGTGATGATATTTTTAATATAATGTTACATGTCTCAGCAATCCAGATTAAATTAGATTTAGATGATTAAGCGATTCGTTCTTCCCAATTTTGAATCAAGTGAATTATGTCAAATGCCCTAGTAATGAATATCATTTAGGAGTACCGTAGCAGATAATACAGTAGCAGTGTAAAAGAGCTCTGTTCAAGTTACATATCATCAATGATGTACCAGGCCAAATTAAAATGTTATTTGTTTTGATTAAACCTTCCTGCCCTCCAAAAAGGCCTCTACTCAAAACTTAATATTGGTATATATACCCAACAATTAATATATAATATTGGTATATATACCCAACAATTAATATATAATATTGGTATATATACCCAACAATTAATATATAATATTGGTATATATACCCAACAATTAATATATAATATTGGTATATATACCCAACAATTAATATATAATATTGGTATATATACCCAACAATTAATATATAATATTGGTATATATACCCAACAATTAATATATAATATTGGTATATATACCCAACAATTAATATATAATATTGGTATATATACCCAACAATTAAATTTTTTTATTCATCTTAAGAAATATAGGATCTTCCGGAAACTTTATGTTGAAATTATAAATGTAAACCTGGAAATTACATGTTTGTAATGCAAGATCCATACATATAGTAATATTTTCTCTGTTTGGCACATTTCTGGTCTCTATCCTCATGAAGCAATGTAGTTTCTGATCACGGAAGAGTTCACAGGAAAAAAAAAATTTTTAAATAAAAATCAACCTACCGATCCATGGTTTCTAGCAAGGTTATGTTGCCCCTAACAAATGTTTTTAATTTTGGCCCCAGTATTGCATACTCTAGTCTCTATAGATGGGTTATTAAATGTATATCGGTCCGATTATATTAGCTTGTATAGTTAACATTGTTGCTATTTCATTCCCGAAGTAATGGAAAAAAGAACATCTATGATGTATCGCTATCATAACCTCACTAGCAACAATCAGATTTCTGTTGCTATGGAAACCTGTTAAAATGATTGCACAACTCCGGATATACATGTATCCAATACATAATCTGACCGAGGACAGGGTCATTAGCTGCGAGATCTTTGGGAGCTGAAAATCAACAGGGCAATTTACCATATCTCTCAGTATTACATAAGGTCAGGTCAAACTCAACAACTAGTGGTAATCAAGTCAACGCCCATTCCAACCACTGGAACTCCATAGAACAAATATCATGTACCATGCAGACCTTTTTTCATAGTATATTCTCCCATCCCTCATCTTATATTATCAACTCTCTCTCGTAAAAAAAGCGGTTCACCCACCCAAGATTATCAACCCTCTGAAATCAACAAATTGTTCGTCCATCTACAATGTAAGATTATTAACCCTCTGACATCAAGAAATAGTTCACCAATATAAGATTATCAATAATGATCTATTTTAGAATATCAATCCTCTAACATCAATAAGTGCTTTATCCATATAAGATAATCAGCCCTGTAACATCAACAAATGGATCATCTATCTTAGATTATCAACTCTAGCTCTAACATCACCAAATAATTCATCCACCTTAATCCCATTCTGAGGCCCATCCCCATGAGTGTTCTCGCGCTGCAACCTATAGTTGCCTACTATAAATCAAGGGGAATCCCCGACAAGTTGTTACTACAAATCGCATTGTAAGAAAACACTAAACCATTTCTCAACAAGAAATGGTTCATAGATTATCAATCCATTCACATCAATAATGTTTAAATCCACCTTACATTATCCACTCTCTTGCATAAACACATAGTTCATCCACCATCATGGATTATCAACCCTTTCACATCAACAAATGGTTCATCCACCCTAGATGATTAACCCCCTCATCAATAAATGGTTCATCCACCTTAGATTATCAACACTTTCACATCAACAAATGGTTCATCCACCCTAGATGATTAACCCCCTCATCATCAAATGGTTCATCCACCCTAGATGATTAACCCCCTCATCATCAAATGGTTCATCCACCTTAGATGATCAACCCTTTCACATCAACAAATAGTTCATCCACCCTAGATGATTTACCCCCTCATCATCAAATGGTTCATCCACCTTAGATTATCAACACTTTCACATCAACAAATGGTTCATCCACCCTAGATGATTAACCTCCTCATCAACAAATGGTTCATCCACCTTAGATGATTAACCCCCTCATCAATAAATGGTTCATCCACCTTAGATTATCAACACTTTCACATCAACAAATGGTTCATCCACCCTAGATGATTAACCCCCTCATCAATAAATGGTTCATCCACCTTAGATTATCAACACTTTCACATCAACAAATGGTTCATCCACCCTAGATGATTAACCCCCTCATCAATAAATGGTTCATCCACCCTAGATGATTAACCCCCTCATCAATAAATAGTTCATCCATCTTAGATTATCAACACTTTCACATCAACAAATGGTTCATCCACCTTAGATTATAACACTACCACATCAACAAATGGTTCATCCATCTCAGATTATCAACTTTCACACCAACAAATGGTTCATCCATCTTAGATTATCAACTTTCACATCAACAAATGGTTCATCCATCTTAGATGATCAATTTTCACATCAACAATGGTTCATCCACCTTAGATCAACAATTTCACATCAACAAATGGTTCATCCATCTTAGATTACCAACTTTGAAAACAACAAAAGGTTCATCCATCTTAGATCATCAACTCTCACATCAACAAATGGTTCATCCACCTTAGATCAACAATTTCACACCAACAAATGGTTCATCCATATTAGATTATCAACTTTCACATCAACAAATGGTTCATCCACCTTAGATCAACAATTTCACACCAACAAATGGTTCATCCATATTAGATTATCAACTCTCACATCAACAAATGGTTCATCCATATTAGATTATCAACTCTCACATCAACAAATGGTTCATCCATATTAGATTATCAACTCTCACATCAACAAATGGTTCATCCATATTAGATTATCAACTCTCACATCAACAAATGGTTCACCCATATTAGATTATCAACTCTCACATCAACAAATGGTTCACCCATATTAGATTATCAACTCTCACATCAACAAATGGTTCACCCATATTAGATTATCAACTCTCACATCAACAAATAGTTCATTCACCACAGATGATCAACCCTCTCACATCAATAAATCGTTCAAAGGCTTGATCGATGTCAGATTATAATTCCATCAAATCAACAAATACATGTAGATCATCCAATTTAGATTATCAATGCTCTCATATCACCAACGGGTTCATCCATCTTAAGCCCGGCGCACGCGAGAGCTAGCCCCTGAGCTAACGACCTCAATTGCCTGCTGGCTCAGGGGCTAGCTCTTGAGCGGGCAGTTTTTTTGGTGAGATTTTCGCCTAACGAGGCCGGGAGAAAAATACCAAACTTGTTTGATAATTCTGCCTCGCAAGGCAAAATCCTCACCATGGATGGCGAACATAAACTAAAAGCTCAGCTGTTTTATTCGACTGGCCAATGAAACGCATCTTATTTTCACATGATTTATACGTATGACTGTTCAAAATGACCATTTTTACGTGTTCCTTTGGAAAATGAAATCAATTCAGTGAATGTTTTGCTCACCGTGTACCCTGAAACCACACGAGAGCTAGCCCCTGAGCTAACAGGCAATTGAGACTGTTTGCTCATTGGATAGCTCTCGTGTGCGCCGGGCTTTATACTACCAACTCTCTCACATTACCATAGGTCCATCAATATCAACCCTCTCAGTCTCACATCAACAAAAGTTTCTGAACAAATCTACCCCCCAATTTGTTCCCATGTCCCATATATCAATATGTAGCAGTTGTCTTAGATTAGATGGAGCTTTATAGTTGTACATACAGTCTTATAAGTTTTGACAGTTGGCCCAGTTTTTTTTTATAATCTATCCCAGCATGTGCTGCCATCACCTATAAGCCATTAGAAGCAATAGCAGCTGACATCTGATGAAGACTACATCACAGAACCAGTCAGGAAAGTGGACCATTCAGGTGGAAGCATCAACTTGCATGTATATCTTACCCTGTAACCCCGTCTGTAATATACACCATTAACAAGGGGGGTTTACTAATTCATCACAACAGCACACTTCTGATGTAGGGCATTGTAATGGAACTAATTTATTTTCAGTCTTGTTATGTAACTTATCCCTGCACAACAGTTCATGGTCTCCAAATACCATTTACTTATTGTTGTTCCAAACCTCCAGTTGTAGGACCATTCTATAGACTAAACAATATTCACTCAGGATGACATATCCAGACATACGGAATGCCAAATAGTGACCCATATCTGGTTAGTGTTAACCAGACAACTAAATGTCCCTTCATCCAGTTTTCAGTAATGTTTGTAAAATTGAAAAAAAAAAATTAAGTGAATAAAAAAATATATATATTTCCCGCCAGCTTGAATGGGTAACTAATTTACTTGAAAAAATTGGGACAAGACCTGACATCATTGAAGAGCTACATGTACTGTATACGTGATTAGACTAGAGGTGGTTAGAATAACCATGAAAATTGGCATGTCAGGTGAATTGTACAAAGATCTCAGACAAGTCCTTCCTTGAAGAACAGATATAAGCTTCACACGAACACAATAATTATGGAAATCCTTTAGTAATTCAATCCCCCTATCAAAATTCAATCACCCCCTATTTTGGAGACAATATCGATCCAACCAGTGGTTCTAATAAATTTGACCATAGAAATAATGAACTTTTCATGATTTTGAACCATTTTGTCAAACTCCTGTTCTAATAAATTTGATCACCCCCAGCTTTTATGGTTGAAAATTTCACTTCCTGTGATTGAATTATTCGAGGGATTACCATAAGCCTTTCTCACCTGGACATTGTCCTTCATAATAACCCCCATTGGTGTGTTTCCCCAGTCTCCCTGCACATCCACCCAGTAGTATTCACCTCAGCAGACAGTATAGACAACTGTTGATCAGTACTCACTCTCTCATACCCCTAAAGGTGATTCATCCAATATACTCACACCACTAAAACAACCATGGCTCCTTTCCAATCCCATCCTTTATGAACAACACACTCAGTCTTGCTACATGTACCATTACTCAGACAATATATTGGCTGTAATGCAGGAATGTACATATATATATAAACTATTACATAACATATCCTGGTACAGAGGGATTTGTTTTGTACATTTTGCCAAAATCACCTTATTTCTGAGACTTAGACAGTAACACTGATACATGTACTTTGAACCCAGACTTTTTACTGTGAAACTTAATCTCTCCATAGACTTCATGATGGCTCACCCAATATATTCTTGCCATTTCTACCAAGATGGCTCACTCGATCTATTCTCACACTTCTATCATGATGGCTCACCAAACATATTCTCACACATGATGATGGCTCATACAATCTATTCTCACACTTCTATCATGATGGCTCACCCAATCTGTTCTCACACTTCTATCATGCTGGCTCACCCAATCTGTTCTCACACTTCTATTATGATGGCTCACCCATCTATTCTCACATTTCTATCATGATGGCTTACCCAATCTATTCACACACTTCTATTATGATGGCTCACCTAATCTGTTCTCACACTTCTATTATGACGGCTCACCCAATCTATTCTCACACTTCTATCATGATGGCTCACCCAATCTGTTCTCACACATCTATCATGATGGCTCACCCAATCTATTCTCACACTTCTATCATGATGGCTCATCCAATCTATTCTCACACTTCTATCATGATGGCTCACCCAATCTATTCTCACACTTCTATCATGATGGCTCTCCCAATCTATTCTCAAACTTCTATCATGATGGCTCACATATCTGTTCTCACACTTCTATCATGATGGCTCACCCAATCTATTCTCAACCTTCTATCATGATGGCTCACCCATCTGTTCTCACTCTTCTATCATGATGGCTCACCCAATCTATTCTCACACTTATATCATGATGGATCACTCATCTATTCTAACACTTCTATCATAATGGCTCACCCATCTATTTTCAAACTTCTATCATGATGGCTCACCCATCTGTTCTCACACATCTATCATGACGGCTCACCCAATCTATTCTCATACTTCTATCATGATGGCTCATCCAATCTATTCTCATACTTCTATCATGACGGCTCACCCAATCTATTCTCATACTTCTATCATGATGGCTCATCCAATCTATTCTCATACTTCTATCATGACGGCTCACCCAATCTATTCTCATACTTCTATCATGACGGCTCACCCAATCTATTCTCATACTTCTATCATGATCGCTCATCCAATCTATTCTCATACTTCTATCATGATGGCTCACCCAATCTATTCTCACACTTCTATCATGATGGCTCACCCAATCTATTCTCACACTTCTATCATGATGGCTCACCCATCTATTCGCAAAATTCTATCATGATGGCTCACACATCTATTCTCACATTTCTATCATGATGGCTTGATCACCCATCTGTTCTCACACTTCTATCATGATGGCTCACCCATCTGTTCTCACACTTCTATCATGATGGCTCACTCAATCTATTCTCACACTTCTATCATGATGGCTCACTCATCCGTTCTCATCTCATTCTCACACTTCTATCATGATGGCTCATCCAATCTATTCTCACACTTCTATTATGATGGCTCATCCAATCTGTTCTCACACTTCTATCATGATGCCTCATCCAATCTATTCTCACACTTCTATCATGATGGCTCACCCATCTGTTCTCACACTTCTATCATGATGGCTCACCCAATCTATTCTCACTTCTATCATGATGGCTCACCCAATCTATTGTCACACTTCTATCATGATGGCTCACCCAATCTATTCTCACACTTCTATCATGATGGCTCACCCATCTGTTCTCACACTTCTATCATGATGGCTCACCCAATCTTTTCTCACACTTCTATCATGATGGCTTATCCAATCTATTCTCACACTTCTATCATGATGGCTCACCCATCTGTTCTCACACTTCTATCATGATGGCTCACACATCTGTTCTCACACTTCTATCATGATGGCTCACTCAATCTATTCTCACACTTCTATCATGATGGCTCATCCAATCTATTCTCACACTTCTATCATGATGGCTCACCCAATCTATTCTCACACTTCTATCATGATGGCTCATCCAATCTATTCTCACACTTCTATCATGATGGCTCGCTCAATCTATTCTCACACTTCTATCATCATGGCTCGCTCAATCTATTCTCACACTTCTATCATGATGGCTCATCCAATCTATTCTCACACTTCTATCATGATGGCTCACCCAATATATTCTCACACTTCTATCATAATGGCTCCCTCAATCTATTCTCACACTTCTTTCATGATGCCTCATCCAATCTATTCTCACACTTCTTTCATGGTGGCTCACCCATCTATTCGCAAACTTCTATCATGATGGCTTCCACCCAATATATTCTCACACTTGTATAACTTACCTACATCACACTATCACTTAGAAAATTCATTAACACAGATTATAATGGAGTTTGAAACTGTGATTGGCAAGTTCACTTGTAATTCATTTTGAATGATGCTAACTTCAGCACACAATGTGAGAATTTTCAGCATGATACAAAATTCTACCTGGGTTACATATATAAGCCATCTAATCCAAGAAATTGTTGGTGCCCCACCATTCACTGTATTATAACTCGAGACAGAAAGAAAAAAACTCAGATCATAACGCAAACTTATGTTGGCATGGCATGCAACTGTCAGCAGGTATTTGACTATTATAAACTGAGAAACATATGGCCATGCGCATCAATAATAAAAAAAAATATATATAGGTATGCCTATGAAAATGGTATGCAGAGTGAAAGAACATTTGGAGAAAATCTTCAAACAAAATATGACATGAACAGGCATGATGGGATTTCTCAACAAGTTCTCGTATCCATCTCTGCTGACAGATGGCGTTAGCACGGCTGGAGAAGAGCACAGATGCGGAATCTTTTACTGTCTATTTTTACCTCAGGCGAAGACAGCATCGTCCAATATCCAACTAATTCATCGTTCAGAGTTTTCAGATGCTTACCTTTCAGGTAACGTAAGACTGTGCTGCAAGGTCAGATTTACTATAGGACCGAGTGAATTTAGACTCTTACTGCTGGGTTGGAAGAGAGAAAGAGGAGAGGGTGTAAAATGGGAGCCATGAGAGGAAGGCAGTAAGAAATGGGGAGGGAAACATGGAGTGAAGGAGGGAATGAACTAATCATGGTAGTGAGAGGGAGTAGAAGAAGGATGGAGGAAAAGAAAGGCCTACATACAGGCCAGAGAGGGAGGGGAGTATGGGGAGGTGAAGAATATGGGGAGTGAGAATAATTTAATGTCGCTTTCGACAATCTTTCAGTCATATGACGTTGTATGGGTAATATTACTTTTTACACCCCACAAAGACACCCCCGGTCAATCTCTTGGAGTCCCATGGGGCTATTGGGAGAGGATAAGGGGGGAGAAGAGGATCGGGGGAGGAAAAAAGAAATGGGGAAGAGAGGACATCAGTAAGTTCTGGATATGGGGACAGGAGAGGAGATGGGGTCCAGAGATGGGGACAAGGGAGAAGATGGATAAGGGAAGAGGGAGGATATAGGGGAGAGGTGAGGATAGGACAAGGGAGAATGATGGAAGGGGAGGAGGTGAGGAGAGGATATGCAGAGGAGAGGATAATGGAAGAGGGGGATATTGGGGAAAGGATAAGGGAGAGGAGAGGACAAGGGAAGGGGAGGATATAGAGGGACAGGATAGAGAGAAGATATGAGGAAGGAGAGGATAAGGGAGGGAAGAAGATAAGGGAGGAAAGGAAAAGGGAAGAGGAGGATATAGGGGAGAGGAGAGGATAGGATATGGTGAGGAGAGAATAAGGGAAGGGGAGGATAGGAGGTGAGAAGAGGATATGGAGAGGAGAGGATAAGGGAAGGGGATGTTAAACAGAGCAGTCTGTTATAGGATCCCCTGTCAATGACAGAATATTTTTCAACAGCCTCAGCATGCAGAACACAGCAATGGTTTCTTCACCAAGCCAGTCTGTTTTTAAGAAGAGAAATATACCAGAAATAAGCTCACAACTAAAAAATATCATCCCCTAACATTCCAGTTACTCATGCAGATAAAACTGACAGTTCAAATACCAACTTTTCCACCTGTAGTGGTAACTGTTCCTCGGTTCATAATGGTCTTGTGGAAATCTCTATTTGCTTATCAGGTACTGGGGTATAAAAACTGGCCACATTACACCATGTACATTTCCGTAAGGTCTGGAATCTGTCTGTTTAATCTTTTCAAGTTTAACAGACTTTCTTAAATATGTCAGAGCGAAGTTTTCTCAGACAGGTGAAATTTTGCAGATCATTTGGACATGCCTTGTACGTTTTTATCCTGTTTTTTTTTTAATGAAATTACACCCAAAATGTTGGTCAGAATACACCAAAACAAAATTTACCAGGACATTTTTTGTATGCTGATAGAGGCCATGAATTCCCTATCAACAAAAGTGAAAGCAAAGCATGTGTGATATTGGAGATTTTATTTGTTTCTGAATGGATTTTCTTGAAATTTTGGAATGAAAAATGCAAAAATTACAGATACATGTACTCTGTGGAATGTTTCTGCTGTGAGTTAAAAATGGATTTGATGTATCGCTGAAAGTCAGCTGATGATGTAATCATTGTTGCAGACACAGCATGGAGGTGATGGAGATAATCATATATAAGGCTTGTGAAACTGACTAATAATTTTGAATTTGGTTGCGATCGAGCTGATACGAAGACTACTTGGCATCAATCGAGCTGATACAAACAATATTTGAATAATATTAAGCTGATATGAAGAATGCTTTACTTTGAGATAGTGACGAAGAATACTTGACCGTAATTGAGCAGATATGAAGAATACTTGACTGCGATTGAGCTAATATGAAGGATACCTGACTACGACCGAGCTGATATGAAGGATATCTGATTATGATTGAGTTGATACATGTATGAAGATACTGAACTAAGATCCAGCTGATATGAAGGATACTGGACTAAGATCGAGCTGATATGAAGGATACCTGAATACGACTGAGCTAATATGAAGGATACTTGACTGCGTTTGAGCTAATATAAAGGATATCTGGCTATGATCAAGCTGATATGAAGGATACTGGACTGCGATCGAGCGGATATGAAGGATGTCTGACTACGATTCAGCTGATATGAAGGATATTGGACTATGATCGAGTTGATATGAAGGATACTGGACTACGATTGAGCTGATATGAAGGATACTTGACTGCGATCAAGCCGATATGAAGGATATTTGAATACAATTGAGCTGATACATGCATGAAGAATATTTCAACCCATATTTCAATCCAGCTCTGCGAGTTTCATTCAGTTTTCATTGCAGATGTCAGAGATAGTATCACGGCTCTGGATTGGTTTCTATGGCATGGCATCATCATTTGAGCCATTTGATTGGATAAAATCCAACTGTGGAGAAACATACCACATTCCATCACATTTGGTAAAGGGCCACTTTAGAGTTAGTGAATGAAACTTTCAACCACTTTCGTAGTAATATTTCAACTCCTGTGCCCGAGTTTGAAATACTGGTTTCTGAGAATCCTATTAAATCATCAAAACCAGACTCAAAACAAACACTAGACCAGTTCAAGTATAGTGATCGTAGCCAAAACCACCGAACGGTAAACACAAGTGCTTGATCTTCATGAATTGTGGGCAGGTATCCATCACCAGCAAATCAGGCTTCAAACAGTGACTTTATACAGTCCGTCCATGTATATAAACTCTAGTGTCTGATGGCAGCCAGTTGTCTTGGATACTTTCCAAACTATAACAGAGATACAAACCCATCCCACTCATCACCTGTTCTCTACCAAGGACATCAAAGGAATAAAGCCCTATGGGTATTTAGTTGGTTAAAAAGCAGCTTCAGATCAATAATACTGATTAGAAAAAAAAGTCATTCAAGGTTATTTAGTTAATATCCGAGGAAATTACACTTTGTTTATTAGACATGTGGATGTACATACATGTACAATCACTGATGCTCTGGAATCATGGTATAACTGGTAAATGTATCATGGTAATCCACAGTAAACAATGGTAAATGTACCATGGTAATCCATAGTAAACAATGGTAAATGTACCATGATAATCCATATAAATGTACCATGGTAATCCATGGTAAACAATGGTAAATGTATCATGGTAATCCATATTAAATGTACCATGGTAATCCATGGTAAACAACATGGTAAATGTAACATGGTAATCTTGGCAAATGTGCCATGGTAATCTATGTTCAATGTACGTTCATACTACATGTAAGGAACATGAGACAATGCATACAATAGTCAATTCTGAGAACAAATATGGCCTAGACTTGGGCCTTTCAGCTGCACAAAGGTTACAGATAATAAATCCCTAAATATGTATCTACCTAAATGTACCTAATGTTGGTCAAAACCTGTCTATACTTTAAACAGACATTTTTTTCACTGATGTTTGTGTGACCATTAGTCAAATATATATCTGTAAGTGTAAGGATTAGAAGATGAACAATCCTAAATTCTCCATAACATCACAAGGTATGGTGTAATATGAAACTTCCACTCAAAGTATAAACCCAGACATTTGGGACCTTGGTAGCTCTGCCAACTAACATACTGAATTACAATAGTGTTTGAATGAGTGACAGACTGACAGACTGACAGACAGACAGACAGAGAAGGAACAGGCTATCAAGAGTGATGAAGGGTATTATTTGCCAATCTATGACTGTTTTACTGTACAGATGCTTGATTTACCCAGACAAAGAACCAATTGACCAGACAGTGACAGCGGTGTAAGTGGCCTGAACTCTCTTCTGACCTTAACTTGTGCCAAGGAGAAACAGATGACAGGGAATGGAGGCTTAAAGGGCAGGAGTACAATTGAGGTTACAATCTTACAAATTTCCTTCGTGTCCTCCATAGCATCCAGTTTGAAAGATCGATCAATTGATACATGTATTATGCTAAAGGTTTTTGATCCTTCTTGATTGGCAATCAGATGAAAATGCCCCAGGCTATAAGTATCACAGCCAGTATATTGTTTACATTTGCCTAGCTATCAACGAGTATATTTGTAGTGGTTTTACTGATCTCCATTGGCCAACTGCCTCCTATGGGTATACTCCCAGCCACTATATATAGTTTACATAATATTATTTCCTCTACATGATGACAGTACATGGATAGTCACACATGTCCAGCTAATCATATCGTAGTTAGTTATATCGTCGCTATATCGTTGAAATAGCGCTGAATGCGACGTTAAACCCTAACTCACTCACTTACATTTACCAAGCCATCAACGAGTATATTCGTAGCAGTCTTTACTGATCTCCATTGGCCAATTCAATTTTCCCATCATGCATTTGGGGAAGTCCAAGCTACAACATTAACCCATAGCACTCACAAACTGCCAGCATTGTGTTTGTCGCAATACGCCAGCATATATCCAGTGAATGGCATGCTAGACTGAAAATGACTTATGACGAGAAGACTTTTAGTGACAGAATCTGGTACAGCATTCACTACGACAATACTCGTAGGCGACAGACAACAGTCCAGCATGTGCATGGTGGTTATCTATGCTGTAGTCATAAATTCAGGAATATCTCTGATAAGATCATAGATGTCAGCATTGTGATTTCCTATAGCATCTACTGCAACCCACGCTGCACAGGGTTGCTAAAGTTCTATTACATAATTAACTTTAACAAAGTTCAATCATGCTGCTTCGTAACATTAAATAAAATCAGTCGCGCTACTTCCCAGCAATATACTGCAACTATGCTGCTGGCACCGTCGGTACCTTTTATATGGGTTCTGTATTTTACTAATGGCATAAGAAAAGTATGAAATATGTAGAAAATAACGAGATAATACCTCAGCACCTGGCTTATTGTCGTTACCAAATATAGAAGTGTACATGGAATCTATAAAGTTAATGAGGAGACAATTCACACGGACATAAAGTACTTTCCTCTGTCATGTCCAAGAGCATATTACAGTAGCTAAAGACATGCCTTCTGTGCTGGGTTATAGCTGCAGTGATAGACATCCCCCCAAGCCTGTTTGGTACAAAGCAATTAAGCTAGTCTGGCATGACTGCAAGTTGAAGTTTCAAGACCCATGGTGGAATTTGGCATGTTATGTTGATGGCTTCTGCGCCATATGTTTGCTTACATATGTCTTCTTCAATCATTTCAGCTGCCATGGTTTTGAAACAATACTTCTGGCTGTGCAACCTTTCGTTGTATCATAGCACTCCTCATATCAAAACAATGGAACATTTAAGTGCCGGGTAACAAAAAAAAATTACTTTCTGGAATATCTTCCTGGTCCAGCTATGCTAAACTGATGATTGGTTCATTTAGATTTTCAAAAATATTTGGCAAATATCATTGGCTCACAGAGAAAAGTGGAAGAACATCAGGTCAACCATAAAGTTTCTACAGAGAAGTTTTATAGCAACCCCAGTGCATGATGGGATATCTTGCAAATTTAAAGCATTCGATTGGTCAATTCAAATTTTCAAAATAAAATCCTGGATTTTCATTGGCCTGTGGAGACAAATGGAAGAAAATCCAGCCAATTACAGCATTTTCTATAAAGGTTCAATTCTCTGCTGAATTAACTCATTGCCTACGGCTAGCTGTTGTTAAAAATTGAAGCCGTCTCTTAAAATGCTGCTAAGCCCAACTGTTTTATTATTATCTATAACTGTTATTACACCGTTCATAACCTGTATATATGTATTTACCTTAGTACTGTAATTATTATGTTTGTCAGATTTATTTCCATGATCCAAAACTGTATATTCTGATATAGGTATATGTTTAACTGTTGATGAGGGCCACAAGGAAGAAGATTCTTGTAGAAGCTGGAATAAGATATTATTATTATAAAGTCTTCTTAACTCTGCGACCACACTGAATGCTACATGCATGATTCAAGCAGCCAAATCTGTGGATGATCTACAAAACACAAACTGTCCTGCCATATGAAAAATATATTTAGACTACCCATATTAGATCTCCATCACATAGCAAATTGATTTCAACTGACACATGGATGGGCAGTGATAGCGAAAAGATAAACTCTAACTCAAGATGGTGTAATGTTGTCCGTGAAATAACATAGCACTAACAGGAATCCCCTGGTGAACTGCTGCACTGGGGTCGGATGGCTCACACTGGCCTTTAGCTTCAGAGCTCTGGCCTCTGTAATAGCAGAATTGGTTTTCTAATGGAGGCCCTTTACCCTTTGCTGTCATTTACAGATGCTCTCGAGTGGTTTCCTCATACACCAGCATGCCCTCTTCATCTATGTCATTCAAGACTCCTGACCCCTCATCTAACGAAAACTGCACAAGGTTATAGGAGGTCTAGGAGAGGTTTAGGCCGATCAAATGGTTCTCTGCGATCAGCTGGCCCAGGTATTTATGGATGAACTTTGCCACAAATGCACAAACTGGTATATCACATTTGGCTAATTACTTCACAAATTCTAACCCACCAGGGGTGTTCCTGGCAAACATCCTGGCACTAATACCCTTTTTTTTTCTCGCTCGTTTTTCTCCCCATAAACCTAGGTGGCAAGTTGTGATTTTCGCCAAATAATATCATTTCACAGTGCCAAACCCAACAAACAATAATTGCACAATAAATGTCCTGTTTGAAAATGGCACAGGGGATAAAACAGCAAAATAAACAAGAACTGACCATCAAAATCACTCTATACAAACTAAATAGCTTCATCAGTTCTGCAGAAATCCATTTAAAATTGTCATTTGTATATATTTGAAGCCATTTGAGCACATTGCCAAGGATTGGCCTCAATTCATTGGGACGATCCATGAGTATTTCCTGTGGGCCGGCATAGCTCCGATGGTAAGAGAATCTACACAGATTAGAGGGGTTGTGGATTTGATTACCACTGATGGCTAAATTATTCTTTCTCTCAATAATCATTTCCGTATTTCAAAAAATACAAATTGCTTCATGGATGGCTAAATTCCATACCAAATTGCCATTTCTATATTATAAAATTATAAAACCAGTTGCACACATTGCAACACAGCCAGGTGCTGTACTGGCTGGGCTGATCAGTGTCCAGGATAATAGGAACTTTGAGCACTCTCGTGTTCTGGCACATTTAGGCACTGTCGTGATATAACTGAAACATTGTTGAAAACGACGTTGAAATCCTACTCACTCAATCATTGCAACACAGAGCAAGAGTGAGAGAGACTTAAGGTTTAACGTCGCGTTCAGTAATATTTCAGCTATATAGCGACGATCAAACAAAATTCTAAGTATTCAAGTTTATAACTTAGTAATCCAACACATTAAAATAGAAAGGATTGGACAATTCATGGGAATATTACCTATGGGCCAGCAGAGAGCTATTCTACGAAATAGAGGAGTTGTTGGTTTGATTCTCACTTCCGCTTTTGTGATTTCACTCTCAATCCATTTTTGTGGGATTCAACATAATACATTCATGGACCGACATCAGCAGATAATCCATGAATCTTGTTTTTTGTAGCTACATTGAACACATTTGGTTTGTAATTACCTAGGGCCCTTTGGATGTCTGTGGAGATCTCCAGAGAGAGAAAGTTAATTGAAATGAAATAAATGACAGCTTTGGTGAGTTAGCCAGACAGTAATTAGAGGTTTTACACTGATTGTGAACAACAGGGAGTTGATTGACACAAGCTTTGCTGAAAAACATTGTCCATGTATGAGGTCCAGTCATGGAGTCTAAGTAGGTTCCATGGTCCAGTCAAGTGATGGCCAGATGTTCATGACAAGAACAATGAATTCACTTCTTCGTTTTTTGACATGTTCAGTTGAAAGTACTGAACCAACTAATGCTTGATAATGATTGTATGACACAATGCCAAATACTGACAAGATATTGTGTTTGAGGGGGCAATATCGTATATCTCCTTGTTGCATCTCTCATTGGGTAATTTCTGATTGTAGATTATGTACAAAAAAAACAAAAAAAATAAACTAGCAACAGCATTTTGAGATTTCATTCAAATTTCTTGATTCTAAGTGCAATATTAGAGGTTCTGACTTATACTGATGTGAATACATTATTATCATAATTTCAACACACAATACTTAATGATGTAAAAATAATAAGGAAATATATTGATCGTTTGGAACATCAATATACATAGAATACATGTATGTGAATTCAGGAATGTCAGTTTGTAGGTATTACATGTCAATATACTTTCTGGATGCACACAGATGATTACAGCTCTACAACAATTTCTTGCTAAAATATTATTCAGATCTTCAGGCCTACCAAGGAGCGCTTCAGTTCAAATTAGTTTTTTCTTCAGTTTGTGGACAGGGCAATCATGGCAGATGACCAATAGAAAGATGAACGGACAATAAACTCATTTAGTTTGAGTCTACGAGAGAGACTTCCTTCGATATGAGGTTTGGTGAACAGTCTGTGGACATAATAACCAAAGTTATAAAACTACATTAGCTGGCAATTACATGAATGCATGTAATCATCCAGGGGAGCACAAGTTATGACAATAATAATATAGATATTTCTTCTGACAGGAGCCATATAACATAATCAATACGGCTTAACAAGACTTATCTGACAGATATCATAAAAGTAACCATATGTCAAGCATGCAAGAAATCGATAGAGCACATCGGTGCATATGTTACTTTGGCAACAGTTGGGAGTTGGAAATCTCAGGTTGTGGGAGGTAAATATTATATATGAGCTGTGTCGCTGAGCTAAGAAACATTCCTTCCTCTCTCAATTGACTATGCCAAGACAAAGAGCGTATGTGCCATGATTTGACCACATCAAATGCTTACTGGAAACTCGGTAATGGCTTGCCCCAAAGTGAGAATACAACAAATATGCGTGAAAGAAGAAAACAGAATTGTAGTGTAAGAAAGCCAAAATATGTGGCAGGACTAGAGTGCTTTTTCAACATGGGTGATTGAAAGCACAGAAAAGATCCAGGTTTTCAACGTAGATAAAAGCAGACACCAGGTTTTGGTGTGGTCTCAAATAGAGTACACGTACACTCTATGCCCCATGGAGGCTTCCTACCATTGCCCCATCAGATGACGCCACTCAGTCAATGCCGGGAAAGGCGAGCGATCGCTCTCGCTCGCGCCCACACACGCCCAAACCTTCTCAGGCGACCGATCTCTCGCTCGCCCAAACTATTATCCAAAATAACGAAAAAAAAGTTCAAAAAGTAAGGCTTACATACACGCGGTGCAAATAACGGAAAAAAAGTTCAAAAAGTAAGGCTTACATACACGCGGTGCAAGTAATTCTTCTCCTACTTTCACTATCGCTGGGCCCATGTGCTTCGACAGGAAGTTGTCCCTGCACGCATGCGCAATGTATATTGAGTGCAGCCATAGCAACGATCGGCAGTGATGGCGTCCGGCCTTTGAAGTGAGATGCAACAGCTTCAAGTTCAAGTGACTGCTTTACTGATTTTATCGCTGCTTTTCGCGATGGCAGAAAGTTCAGCGAGTTCCAGTAAGAAAGGCAACAAAGTGGAACTGAAAACATTCCGAAACTGGGGGGAAGTCGTGGAGAAAAACATCGCCTTCAAGACTGAAACCAGTGCCGAAGGGCGGCAGTATGTAGTGGAAGTGTGGTGCAAACTTTGCTCCCGATACAAAGATAAAGTGACCGCGCACCCAAATTTGCGTGGAGCTGCAAAAGAGAGCTTTAAAAGCTACGCTGATGGTACATCATCAGTGACGAAAAGTAACGTCGAGAGGCATTTGAATGGCAAAGCCCATGCGATATCAATTCTGATTCATTCTGGGACTGAGGTGAATCGGATTCTGATTCACTTTGCAGTAATTAAGTTGAAATCTGATAAGTGGAAAACTGGTCAGTCTGACAGTTTAATGGTGTATACTGAGATCAGTTTGTTTGTAGAGAACACTTGCCAGAACTGTAGATAAGGTGTCAGGTTTGTAGCAACATGTTCACATAAATGTTGTACATTGCTGTTTAAAGTGAGAATAAAAACAGAACAATTCAACTTTCAGGTTTCATCTTTTATTTCTCATATGTATAGTTTCACTCACCTAAGCAGAGCGATAGCTCCCCCTGTTGGATTTCAGGAGAGTGATTCCCAAAGAGCTAACAGCTCGCCCAGAGCACTTTAGGGGACTGATTTGCAGCTCGCCCATATTTTCCTTATGGCAAAGACTGCCATTTGACGCTCCTTCCCAGTCCATGATAATGCCATTTGACACCTTATGTAACAAATTAATTAATTAACCTCACTCAATAATATTTCATTTCAGGAAATATTAAACATGCTACATCATTGGTCACTATAAATGTAATAAAAAAATTATTAAACCTTTGACCCCAGCCCTCCAATAGATTTGTACCTGACAATTTATACATGTAGGTGATCACCGGAAAGGTCTATGGGGCAGCCTAGAAAAGCCTGTATCAAAGGGGCGTCAAATGGCGTCATCATGGGGCAAAGAGTTAAAGTTGCTTTCAACAATTCTTCAGCTTGCTATATCATGACGGGGAAGGAAGGGGAGGTTAGGGGTACCTGATTGTAACAGAGCGCTAATGGTGGCAGTTTATAGTGCTGTCTGACTGAAATATCATGCCGTAGGCAGACATGACCCTCCACCCATGCCACAGAGGAAACCAGTCCTTGTTCTATCCTCTTAATGCTCAGCATAAGCGAGGAAGCAACAACGTTCCATTTTTCAAGTCTTTGGTATGACCCGTCGGAGGATTGATCCCAGTATCTACTGCTTATGAGGCTGGCACTCTATTAGTCTGCCGCAGTGCAGTCAGGACAGATAGCATTTTGACTGAACAAAGCAAAGCCAAACAAAATTATAGAAATTTATTTTAAAGACTGTCTCTGGCCTATATGTAACCCGCATCCTGAAGAGTTTGCAGTACAATTATGGTACGGAGTCTACTACAGTTGCATCAGGCGAATGCATGGTACGATCATAAATGGACACTTCTGATGATACCATGAGGTGAGTACCACATGTAGACCTCTAGGTGTATTATCAATTTATGACAGTGTGTCTGAAATGGTTGCACCCGACAGGTCAATGGAATTCGCGAATTGGACAATTCATATGCCTTAGGCAAAAAGATGCACCTCAATGACCCCGATATTGAATGCGAAAGGCCAGATTATAAGAGAACTGCTGTACCGGGTACTCGATAAAGATGAACAAAATGTGACTCAAATGAATAAACCTCAATCATAGTTCCTGTGAATTCAGCACATTTTTATGACAGAGGATGGGCTGATTTTCATTCACTTCGGAAAATATGCTTTCATTCGCTTTTCATTGCCGTACTCTGCTCCAATGAGTCGGACAATATGTATTGACTGATCGTACAGTCTGCTTGCCATCTAAGGTGTCAATCATAAGATAGCAAACAGCATTTGGGGGATATCACCATTGGAATTTTATAGCACCATGCAGTGACAGATATATTCCCATCGGTTTTAAGATAAACAACAACAACTTTTGCTGTATAAATGTGCCCATATATATATAATTTAAAAAAACGAGTAAAATTACATCTCATCAGCACTGTAAACTGTTTACATGTATCTACAATATAACTTGATAATATGATAATTCGTCTGTAAGTTAAACTAGACACTTTCACAACACTGTCCCCCCAACACAGAAGAAATACTACATGAGACAGTTCATTTCATTGGCTCTTTTACATCTATAGGGCAGACATGTGATGTAAATGTTTATAGGCAGTTGGCATCATTCCAAATACATGTACATTATGAATCGCACCAATCTGCTAAGGGTAATTATTTAATGAAATTTGAAATTCCCTCGGTTCACCGAGATGCTGCAGTTGACGTATCTCAAGAAACAAGATTTTGCAACGCTGTTAAAATGTACATGGCAGTGTGACTATAACGTCACAGGACCTACGAAGAAGGAATTGATATGATTTGAGTGTGTACCTTGACCCAAGACTGACCATTTCCATGGTCGTAGGAGGCATTGAGACATGTTTTTGCCAATTTTGAGGTTTCTAGTTCACCTAATTAGGTCAGAAATTGAGTCAGAAAGTAGGTCACATTGACCTTGACCCAATTAGGTCAGGTCACACTGACACTGATCTAATTAAGCACATTTCCATGGTCTTAGGAGGCATTAGGACATGTTTTTGCCAATTTCGAGGTTAATAGGTCATCTAAGTAGGTCAAATTTTCATCAAAAGTAGGTTAGCTCAAAACCTGCTGGTAACAGGAGCACATATGAATAGAAATCGACTTTGTGTATGAAGATGGTCAACTGGGACAAGAACATGTTATATAAATGGCATTGCAGGTAAAAGACATTTCAAGATCAGACGCTAAATAAACAGTACTCAAACCATTTAACTTTAAGTTTTCATCTTTCAGAATTTCTGAACATTTTACTAAAGTCACCCACTGTCATGGAATTTCAAATTGACAGGGTAAATAATTGCAATCGGTGTATTCAAGTCATATCAGAACAAAAGTGCATGAATATCATCATGCCAACATGCATTTACAGATAATAACTTCAGACTGTATCCACGGACATAACAATCCAACAAAACGATTCAATCTTATAATCATCCATAGTTATGTTAATCGATGTCAATGACCCTACCTTGATATGCTCCCATACTGTAACACAGGTAAATCCTGATCTACATGTAGTAGACATCATAACTGATCAATCACCTAATTAAAACATGGGCAATATTCTCCGTTTCAGATCCAATATGTAAGTATGTACATTTTACATTCGAGTATGTGGTATATATCTATACGGAGGTACACACTGGTAACTCTGGTCTAAGTCTCTCCCTACTACATGTATATACACTGTTACTGACTGTTCTTAGTATACTACAGATGGACTGCCAGTCAATGGCTGAGTGGCCCATCCATCCATCTGTTGGGGAAGACTTGAGCAATGTACCGGCCAGCTCAGTCTGACAGCTGTAATTTCTAGCCAATAAAAACCAGATTTTGTGGTCATGATCATGGGGTGGGATCAGTTAGACTGGCCATTTGACCATCTTGGCCCTCCAGATAATACAGCTGGTCAAAACTTGACCACAGAACTTTGTACAGTATATATGCAATGTCCAGATCATATCAGACAGATAGTGACCCTAGCTAAATTATCTCCCCTGAACTCAATGGCTATAAATTATGACAGTTTGTCAACTGTGTATTTTCATATGTTCTGAAAGTGTAATAAATGGAATTCCAAATTGAAAGTTGAATATTTATTTGTTTGTGAATGGTTTATTAGTCTCATTCTGTATTTGGGTAGGCAGTTTTAGTATCCCCAACATTCTAAGTGGAAGAATTTTTTCTAAACATCCCCATATAATAATCTGTAAAACCTATAGGAAGGTTGCGATCTAGGTGTCGTAGAGCGGCCATGTTGGTGTAATCCACAGCGAGTCTTTCATTTGACCCTCATTTATCCAGATTAGCAAGGGTCAAACAAAAGACACCCCATCGGGATAACACCAACAATTGCCACCTTATGACGCTTATTGCAACCTTCCAAAACAGGATATCCAGGCTAGGATCTTTCATCTCACATATGTACATGTGATGAGTGTGTGTGACGCAGGATGACCAATCATGACGCTCTGCACAAGCTGATGCACTCCTGCAATGTTCTCTCCGAGAGTCAAATGATTTGAATACTGTGAGAAGGGTAATTTTGGATTAACTTGATCAAGGGATGAAAATTTTTATTTTTGTAAAGGATGTTACATTCCAACCTCACCTGGTGGTTTGGACATATTTTTCTTCTCTCGAGTGAAGAATTTGCGAAAAATATAAATTGACAACAAAGTCACCATCTGAAGTCTGGGACAACTCGAAGCAAATTAATCTATAAGTGAAGAACAACCATAATGGGAAAATGAGAATGGCCAGCTTAACTTTTCAATAATTCTAGAAACGACCATCAAATACCATTAAACTACATTTAGCAGGTAATAGTTTACCTGGACTGCTTTTATCCATTAGCAGACCCTCATTTCGAGCCCTGTATATCATTTGGTCATGGAATAAATCTGAGACAATTAAAACTGGACTTATGAGTTTGAGTCAAGTAAAGCCAATCCAAGACAACTAAATGTCAACAAATAGGATTTGACTAGATGTCCACTCCTCCAGTCACTGTGGCAATTTAGCATGAATGCATATCCTGAATACATATGTACCCTGGGATAAATTCATGAATATTTTTGCACCACACGTTTACATACTCACAATAATACTCCTGGAGATACTGTCCATCATGTTAACTTGGTGTCAGAAGTGGCCTGGGCCGAGATGATATCCGTGTGGTCAGGGGTTGTCCTAGCGGCCAGATGGCTAATACATTGCTTACTCTATCTCTCACACATTATATCTGTGTACATCCGTCCATCTATCTGTCTGTCTGTCCAGCCTAACCTCACAGGTGATAGTTAACACCAGACACCTTAGACAGGACCCCATCCCTCCTCACGGCAGAGTTTAAAATCGTTCACAACTTTAAGACAGCAGAGTCTGCACTTTCCGGTGTGTATATTGAAAAGTGGTGCATATGTCTGTTACCTATACCAGTATGAAACCTTGGCATGCAGCTGCTTCTAGCGTTGTATACATGTAGAAAGCTTCAGGGAAGGTATTATATATATGGTAGAACTACCGGTACTAAAGATGGGGAAAAAAACCTTCTGATACCGGTGCAGTGTGAAAGTGTGTGGTTGGTAGGTTATGGATGCTGACAAGGAAACAAGGTAGCATGCTGAATTGGTAGATACCTCCATGTGGGTAAGCCTGGAGCCCTAGGCCATCCTTAAAAATAAGTTCGTTGCGCGTAACCCGACCGACTGTCCAAAAATCCGCCGACTGGAAACTTTTTTCGCCGATTTTCCGACCGGTCATCTTTTTATTTTATTTTGCAATGTCAGAATTATCTCCCCTATCTCCTCTCTCGGGTAAACGTATGTAAAACGTTTGCCCAGCAAAAGCAAGCAGGATTTCACTCTCCAGTAGTCGGCGATGTGAGCTTATGTCACACGTTTTGAAGGCATATAGTCCATGGCCCAGTCCGTAGGGGAATGCAGTTTTCGTCGACCACGTGTATATGGCGGGAAGTTCCCCCGCGCAGTTCCCCCTTCTGTTTTGTGTTTGGGTTTGATGGAGAGTCGAGAGGACAATAAACACATCGAGAGGCAACAGCAACACAGGATGGTAAAAATATTTCAAAACGGTTGGTTATTAAAACCTGCCATACAGAGCTCTGTCGCGAATTGACGTGGAACGTAGACATGTTTAGGACTGCCACCACCTCGTGGGTCCGTACACCGACAGATTCTGAGACTGACGATGTTACAACAACAACGATGTTTGGATTTCTACTTTTATCCGAGAAGACTTCAGTGTGCCTAAATGCAGAAAATCTATACTGCTTTGTTGTTTAGCCGAAACTTATAACCATCTATGTCGATAAAGCTATGGATAGTGTCGGTGGCTTCAGCGGTCTTGACAAATTAGACCCATCAGCTTAATTTTGACGTTCCGATGTCGGCATCAAATACGCTTGTCAGAATTCCACCTCGGACTAAATTCCACGAAAAGACACAGGTTAGAAACTTAGTATTTGCCTCATTGTTGTCAGTAAATTAAATTACGATGTATTTCTAATCTGAATAAAGGAAGTACCTAAGTATTCAATAAAAGCACACCATAAATTTGCGACGAGGAAGGGCGGTAATGATGTTAATGATTAATTTGAGGTAATTTTCTCAACTCCAAATGGTAATGAACAACCTTCTGTATAACACTGAGAGGATTTTTTTCTTTCCTGTCACAATTTTGGTAAAAGTGTGTCTGATAGTGGTATATGTAATTTTTTTTTGACCAGCTGGTCACTAGTCATTGTCAAGAATGTGTTCAAGGATGTCGATGTCTTCTAAGAAATAAAACGGTTACACAAGCCTGAATTTAAGAATATCTTGCTTGATACCTTGAAGGTAACTAGTTTTCTGTACTGAAATAATTTTGCTGCCAGACAAAAAGTATTTTCAAATGACCTGCTTAGTATCTGAACAAAATTACACTAACCTCTTCCACCCTCCCCAAAAAGAAAACCTGATCTAAGAAAAAAAAAAAAAAATTACCTACCTACCGACCCAACTTCCTGAGGTAGGGTCGGGTTACAGCCAACAAACATATTTTTAAGGATGGCCCTATATATATCCCATTGATACTTACAGGGGGTGCACAAGAGGTGGACTTTGCTAATGCCTCTAACAATTCAATCACTGTTACAAGGGAAATTTTCTATTAAATTATCAAATTTATTACAAAAGGAAATTATAAAATGGTCCACATAAAGATATTCAATTATTTCTTTGTTATTTTTATGATTTCAGAGGGTGATCAAATGTTTTAGAACAAACAAATCAATTTTGTTTGGGGTAATTGAATTTGATAGAGGGATTGGGTTTGAAGTCTATCGAAGTCAATCAAAGTCTACCAAAATCAGTCGCCTCAGTCGTGCACGTCTATTGCATAATAAATCCAGAGCTGAGGCGACTGATTTCATAATCCATACACATGTAGGAATCTGTCATAAAAAGCATGTACATATATGCATATTTCTGATGATGGCCAGATACTGACAGCTTTATGTAACGTTCAGCATGGTTCCCCACTCACAGGTTACAGGAAACCATGTGAGCCTTGAGCAAGACTGGAGATACCCCAGGTATTGCAAAAATGTGCGGTAATTTTCCAATATGTTACGGTACATGATGTCTACACTGGCAGTGTCCAATGTTTTCAAGGTGATTAATATCTTCTGCCAAATGTTTAATTACTTCAAACAATTTGGGCTATGTGCAGGTATGGCAGGAATGGACAAGAAGGATTGTGGTCCCTGAATTCCCAACTGCATGTAACCTGTCCAGATGTAAACAGAGACTCAACCGGTCCCAGAGGGGAATTAAGAAGAATGAGTTCCAGGTTTTGGTCAAATTAACAAACATAATAAGCCTATTTATTGACCAAATGGAAGCTTTTGACAAATCACTAATTAATTCATCAGCCTCCACTTTCAGTTTTTGTTTTTCATCCTAGCAGATTCTGTCATGTCCAGAGATGAGAGCACCAACTGGCCAATTCCAGCAAAACCATCAACCTAAACTGCATATTCATTGGCTGTGAAATGAGTAAATCATGTCCACTTGGATAAGACTTGGATGCAAATGCATTTTGTTCAAGCAGCCATGGCGGTAAAGCTAAAGTACAGATGTATGGTAAATCAATATCCAGAGTTCTTCCAAAGTGAACAGTTTTGCGGTGTAAGCGATGAACCATAAACAGGTTAGATAAGTCTGCATTAATGAATATTCAGAATAAGCATTTAGCCTAAGATCTACCCTTTAATCTTTGCTCTGTGGTGATGCATTATAACAACACTTCCAAAACAGGCATGGGTTCCAGCCCTCTTGGTGCATGTGTGAAAGTTTGTCAGTTACTTGCAGACATGTGATGGCTCTCTCCGGGTAGTCTGGTTTCCTACACCATTCAAAATGGCTGTCACTATATGAGTGAAATAACCTTGAGTTTGACATTAAACCAAATCCCCCCCCCCCCCCACCTTCCCAGACAATAAGACAGTTAAATTAATCCCTAGTTTCACCTGCACTGTATCCAAAAAAAAAGTCAAATTGGGGAGGGGGGCACACAGATCAAATATTTCCATCTTTTCTTGAAAACTGATGAAGTAGTTTGATACAATTTGCATAAAACCAACCAAAGTTTTTGAGTTACTTGAGAATCCGCCTTCAACAATACTATTTCCTTCAAATAAAACAATACATCAAACAACTCTTTGAATTATTGTTGAAGAACATGGCAAAACTTTGAGAGAGTAATGTCTGAAAGTTTTACCGAAATAATGTTCTTGGAACACTGAGTCAGAGTTGCAGCACGTTGTCCAAAGGCAAATGTTTATTGGCAATACACCCACACAGTCCGTACAACTATGGGGGGGGGGGGTAATTCTATTGTTTCCATAACCTTTGTTTAATTGGACAGAGTTCAGGGGAAGCCAGCAGACAAACAGATCTATGGCGCTGTTCACCCTGTATTCACCCGTCAGAGGGATCATTGGAATATGGGGCAAAGATTCTCTAAACCTGGCCTCCTGTATTCAACAACAACAACAGCAGCAGCAGAAGAAGAAGCTGGTTTGGAAATTGAATAAACAGCATTATCTTTTTTTCAACCTGACGACAACCTAATGATTTTCATAAATAATATAACATACATGTACTGTAAGCAAATTATAGAAGTGATTGTCAATAGTAATGATCTGGCTGAAACACTACCATGAATTGCTGTGAATTAATATGGGGGTCTAGAAGACGCATTAATTGCTTGTACAAACTCTCCTAATTAGGGGAAAATAATAATTAACGAAGGTTAAGGAGGGGAGAGACTGGGTTAACATATGTTATAACACCTGTATGTACCATCATGGTGCTGGCAATCTACCAACACACCTGGTGAAAAAAAACACAACTCGTATTAACAAGTTTGTTTACTCTCTAAACAAAGTATTTATTTATCCGCTGTCTTTATACTTCAATCTTTTCGCACCCTTAACCTGCTATGCACTATCTCTGTTCCCTTGCATCTCTGGTGTCTAGAAATAAATATCAAAGTCTCGACAAAAATGCAAATATTTTAAAGTCAACAGGGGAGCTCTTTAGTTTACTAGATTAATGTGGCCATCTGCAGCACAGAATACAACCTTAGTGTAAGACCACATGAATATATATACGACAGGACTATAAAAGTCAGCCAGATGAACTGACAGCAATTAAGGCAAGGTCTGGGCTGGTCAAATTTTCGAGTAGATAAATGTAGGTTTACTTTACAATCAGATTTTGTTGTGGTCTTAATTAGCACATAACCAGTGGTTGGATGTGTAGAATACAGAATGAAAACCCAAGCGGTTGAAGTCCCCTGATATTGAAAATAGCGATATGGCTTGGGAGCTATAATGTTCAGTACCGTACATGTACATGTATCTTGCCTGGCAAGCTTGGTACCCACAATTACTAAATTTTTCCTAAAACCTGGCCCCCAGGTGGCACAACCTACAGGTAGATTGGCATGAAAATTCCAAGAGAGATCTTGCGGCAAGGTACCCAAATACCAAATTCGAAAAGAACCTTTTCAGGGTTTCAGAAGAAAAATTTAAATCAGCCCTCAGATGGCACCAACTATAGGTTGATCGGCATGGAAAACAATCCCGAGCGAGATCTTGAGGCAAGGCACCCACATCACAAATTGGGAAAGAATCCGTTCAGGTTTCCAAAAGTTATTGTATGGAACAAAATATTATCTTCGCCCCCTGCACTGGGGGCACCACCAACAGGCGGATTGGCATGAAAAACAATCTCAAGCGATTTTGATGCAACTACCCACATACCAAATTTGGAAAGAATCTGTTCATGTTTTCAAATGTGATTGTACAGAAACAAATATTATCTTTGCCCCCCTGGGGTCACCGCCGACAGGTGGATCAGCATGAAAAACAATACCAAGTGAGAATTTGAGGCAATTAAGGTACCCACACACATGTATCAAATTTGGAAAAAATCCATTCAGGTTTTCTAAGTTATTGTCTGGAAACAAAATTTTTACTTGGCCCGCACATGGTGCCACCTATAAGTCGACCAGAGTGGAAAACAATCCAAAGTGAGATCTTGAGGCAAGGTACCCACATACCAAAACTGGAAAGAAACCGTTCAGGTTTTCAAAAGTTATTGTCCAGAAACAAAATGTTAACTTGGCCCCCAGGTGGCACCACCTATAGACCAATCAGCATAGAAAACAATCTCAATCGAGATCTTGAGGCCTGCAAGGTTAGCAAATTTGGAAAGAATTCATAGTTTTTTTCAGAAACTGTCTGGAAACGAAGTCGGATGGACACATGGACAGACCCTAATACTATAGTCCTTCGGGCATCCAGGGACAATGAGCAAATTTAAAGCCACGAAGATTTGAAGTCTGAAGACTTATATTCAACTGTTGAATTGCAATGCAATATACATGTACATGTATCTGATCTGTTTTTTCCTGGAGAAAATTGTTTGTATCCCTGGTCAAGTGGTACAATGTATGTGATGAAAAATGTAACCGTAATCACATGTTACGTGATGTGAAATGTAAACTTTATCACAATGTGTAATGCAAAATTCCCCATTGCTACATGTAGCTCCAACAATCAAACTCTATGTGGAGAAAGTGATTTTGTGTGTAGCCACAGATGTATTTACAAGACCCATTATATAATATGGTAGTTAGGAATGACAATTCCTTTGAGGAATCAATTCAGGTATTCCAACAGTAATGAAAATAAATCCCCATATTACTCGTAAACATAGAGCAAATTTCTTGCCGTTCCCTGGTGTTTGCGTGATGAAATGAATGATTGATGTAACATCAGAGACTGTCACTCAGTACAACGATCCATTTATAAATCATCCGTCTCTTCTGCAAAACACTAGACTTTTTCTACAAGTCTTTCTCTGACAAGAGATTCATCAAAAAGGCTGATTTTCCCTTTTTTTTTTCCTTTCATATTTTGTCCTTATAAATGCTGCATTTATGCTCAATTTCACTGTCCAACATCGAATACTATTGATCAGAAAGCGGAGAAAGCAAAGATAATTGTGATACGAGACGAGATTGCTCAAGCAGATGAGGATAATTGGCTGTGAATGAAGACAGATCGTTTGATGTTAGAGGACTAAATTGAGAGAACCCAGAAATAGCAACACTGCACAGCACAGCGCAGCAGAGCATCAATGATTATCACAGCATATTGCAAAGGAAGAGCAAATACCTTGAGGAGTTGCCTCCCCTGAGTGTGACTTGTCAAATGGCTAACTGGTTTTGAATGATACATTTTTGTTTATGTTTTGAAAATCACTGAACATCAATGACATTTGTTAAATCTTGAATGGGCAACAATGGTGGAATACATATACATGTACCTGTATGATATCTGCAGTATATATGAACAAATATTTGCAAATGTTTATCACAGATTGATATTTATACATCAAGACAGAATGTGCTACATCTTGCTATCTTTAAGTTGAAATAAGAAATGTCAGGTATAATAAAAACCAACAGTCCTCACGGCAGAAAAAAAGAAATCTTCCTAAGCTCTAGCTGTCTGACACAGCAGGGAAATCAACAGGAGTATTAAATACTGCATGTTTCCTCAATAAAGTGGTTAGTTTTTTCCGTGTTTTCCCCGATGAGCGCCATGGGATAGAAATAGAAACACCGAGTAGAAGAACAGCAGGGGGATATAGAGAATGAGTTTGTTTATTACCTGTAGGTAAATGAATAAATACAGTAAAACTTACGTAAATCGACCATACTTAAAACCAAATGGTTTATCAAGGTTTAAAATAGTTTAAATCTCAGTATTGCAACCTTGGATAATTATGCTGATATTTACATGTAGAGGGTGGTTACTTTTACCCAGGTGTCGGTATTCAGTGGTTTCACTGTACCAAAATTACAGGTTTGGATGAATGTGGGAGGGATGCATTGAAGAGGTGAGTGGTGATGGAGGTTTGGGGGGGGGGGGTGGAACTGGGCAGCAACAAGGGAATTTGTTTTCCTGATGATCTCACTAAAGCTTCAAGGCAGGCCCACATCCCAATATCTAGAATTTCTTCAACTCAGAATTCCAAGGATATTCCTGGATCAAATTGGCAAAATAAAGCCATAACGAGGGTCTTAAAAGTTCCCTCAGCATAAAGTGTCAGAATAATAATTAATGTTTCCTTTTCAAAATATCTAAATACTGTATCATAGAGAGGTCATGTTAATTGTGTCTTCCGTTGAGTAGTGTATGAGAAGCTCGGAGCGGCCAGGTGAGGATGCAGTAATACATTATCGCACATCTGTTAGTGATTAGGCCTAGTGTTGATAGACTTCCCCAAATACACCAGATGAGTGCAGAGATGGGAAGGGGCCCCCTGATATTACTACAGGAGCCGAGCCAGGAACACAGGGAAAAGAGAACGACTTTCAAAAGCAGACAGATAAACAAATATTGGACTTACCTGAGAGTGTATTCGATAGAGGTACATGAAAAAGACAAAGAAAGAGAAAAACATTAGATAAGCATACAAAACTTGATTGATCATGTCAAGTTGACAGATGTTGATAATGAATGAACAATTGATGTTTTTTCTGAAATACATGTACAATAAAGCGGGTTAATAAATCATTTTTCTGAGTTTAACAGGTACATGTAACATTTTATTTCATTTTAGGAAACAAAACCTTATCAATATAATGACGGGTGAAGTCAATGTTCTGTTGTTCCACATGACCTACATGTGGATGTTCCATAATGATTCATTGTTATGTTTCAAATTTCTTTTTCAATGGATGTACATTGTAGCACAAAGTAAACCTGTTGAATGCGTATTATAGATGATTGACCGGACTTAGTATATGCTAAGTCAGTTTAAAACGGGACACTTGATTGGTCCATGGCTGGACCCCCTCCCCCCCGAACTTTAAGGGATCTATGATTGGTCAAGGTATTTGGCCCACCCTTTGTCTTGCATGAGTGGGGCACACTTTTTTCTGGCTCCGTATTTCAAGTTGGGTAGTTTGTGCAGCTTCAGTTTTGCTGTTGGCGGGATGCAGGTTGCCTTTGCCCGTTTTTTATGCTGAGAAAATTTATATCCACATTAATATGCTAAATATGCTAAAAAATTATTGCTATTCCAGGCACTGCACCTGAGTCGATTTCAGTAATGTAGTTTTATAAATGAGTTTTTAATGGCAATAAAATTTATTAATCGCCAATCCAGTGTTTGTTTTAATCGTTGATGTTAAACATGAAGATGTATCATACTTATACCCAGATGTCCACAGGTGCACTTTCAAGAACATTACATGCAATTATTCCCGAAATAACAAGCTGAGGGATGGCAGGTCCCTTGCTGGGCAGCATGTGGAACCTGAATGGGCATATAGTGGGACTATTAAAATTATCTTGACAAGGGTCTACAGTGAATTTTGCATGAAGGTGTTGCATGAAGGTGGATATGAGGCAGCAATAACTGTGTTGAAGCTCAAAAGTGTACACTTGTCCAAATATTGAATCAGGAGGATATATATTACTTCTATTCACCTATGGCCTTTGAAAATATGTCATCAGTTGGACTGACCTAGAGGCCTAAGGAAGCATTTTGCCAAATATCCAGTCTTAAGCTCGATTCTTTTGTTGGAATATTGCATTCACAATGCTATTTACATTTTAACCTCTGTGACCTTTGAAAATAGGTCAAGGTCAGTCCTGAGTGATCATGACCTAGAGGCCCCCATAAGACCGCATTTTGCCAAAAATCAAGGATTTTGCTCCTTGGATGTTGTTCACAAGGGATTGAAAGTGCTATTCACATTTTGACCTCTGTGACCTCTGAAAATAAGTCAAGGTCAGTCAATAGTAAATCTGCCCAGAGGATGTACCATGTGACAGCATTGTAGCAAAGATCAAGGCTCCAGCTCTCTCTTATTTGGATAATGTGTTCACAACATTTGGGACAGACAGACAAACACCATTCCACACTCTCCTCCCACTTACATGTACATGGGAGGGGAGGGGGACAGAAAAAGCTAAAATAATTGGGTGGGGTACAATGTTATAAGGCATGGATGACAGACATTGTACATGTCCATGTATTTGGTACATGAGTAATTGTTCCTGCAAGAACCTTGTAATGCCAACACTCCAGATCCTTAGGTTCAGTCCTATCTAGTTCAGGCTGGAGATACTGGTATAATTGTTGGAAAGTTTCCACCACCCACAGCTGACATAGTTAAAGCATGGGGGTGGAGAGATTGGCTTGTGGCCATCTGTAAAGATGAGTATCAAGTTTGGTAAACTGTTAGAATAGTGAAGTCATATCCTGACTGGCACCAACTGTAGGCAGCGAGACAGATGTGTACTGGGGAGTATATATAAGAACAGGGTAACTTTATTCTCTGGAACCAGCTCTTCATATCACCCCGACAATGACTCTGGGGGATTATTATAGGAGAAATTGAATTATGATATCATGATATCACTAAAGTCTTTGTTATTTGCTAATCAATCGTACACCTAAAAATCCAAAAGTCCAAAATCTATCAGGTTTCTCCATTTGGTGATAGAAATACTTATGTTTATCGAATATAACAAGTTTGAATCATACGTCCCTTTAGCGGAAAGGGTGGTTGACTATATTAGATCCTGTAACCCACTCGATGACCAATGAATGTCATTTTTCTTACAACCAATTCAAAAAATATTAATTTTTGCAAAATTATGGCATAACACACAGGCATGGCAAATAAGAACTGAATTTCACTGACGTGCCACAAAGGCAACTGATTGGCCACCACGGTATTGGGAGACTTAGACACACACACCCCATAGGTAATGGCTACAATACGAAAGGGAAAAGCTGTTGCACTCGTGCTACCTGTAAGTCCTAATTTGTACTCCAAGAAAAAGTTGAGCTACCAGACATTCATCTTCATGTGTCTTTGTTAAATGTTCCTTTGACCTACTGCATATGGTAAATTCTTCAACAAGAAAGGAGACAGAAATCAAATTTAATGTCGGATCCAGCAATATTTCCGCTATATGATGATGAGCAAACCAGAAAAGCATATTATCAACAGCTTATCAAGGAAGGAGAGCTAATCTACAGCATTCAGCATGATTTTTCTTTAAACTCCAAAAATGGCAAACAATATATTGCTTTTCAAATGGGAAATTATAGCTCACCAAATCATTGAATTTGAGTCTCTGAATATGGACCTTGATAAAATAGGTCAAGGTCAGTCATTTTCAATAGGCTTCTGACCTATCACCAGCTGCATACATGTACATGTGATATGATATCAAAATGCCTGGCTATAATCTTTCTTGATATAGTGTCCACAAGAAAGATGGACAGATAGTCGATATGCCAACAAGGGTTCACCAAGCCATATTCTGGAAAAACTGTGTCACATTTTATCAAAGCGAATATGTGCAGTGTTCGACTTGATGCATGAAGATGCCAGAGCCCAGACAGTATGAAACAGTGACTCGAACATGTGCCTCCAATATAAGAATACTATAACAAGACATTCCAAGTGCAGAAGCTGCCTTCTTGAAGGGACTGGGGCAATCATTAATTGTGCACAGGAAGGGAAAATTAGCTCCTTTTTCTCCACAACCAATAATCTAAACGGTTTTCTGACCATGCAGCACTTCCAGTGACGGTCCAGTCCCCAGCTTTGAAAATACTCTGGCACTCATGGTGGCCACTAGAGGTTAGTTTGAGGGGAAAATCAGCAACACAGTAACTCTAGACATGGTACTAATGCAAACATTCTTTAGGCAGGCCGAGCTTCCATTCATGTCTGGCACATGTGCACCCAGCGTAGTACATAGAATTATGGCTAATATATACAGTTTGGTGAACGAGCATCTCTGGAGCCTTGCCAAGGCGCGTGGCTCGGCCATATGAAAGCATTCTGCACACCCGTCTGTAATAGCCTTCATATGTGGAGAGATCCAAGTTAACAGACATGGGGGACAATCAAACAGACAGGGGCCCCCAATATGTCAGGGTTGCCACAAGAGACATCCATCCAACCATAGAGTATCTATTTCTGATGACATTCAATGCGATCTAAAAATTTTAAAATGGAAGATCCATGGTGTCTCATACATGCGCTGTAAATTGAATTTTGGAATTAACCAATAACTTGGGTGAACATTATGAAATAATGAGTTTTGGGGCAAGGCAATTATAGAGAACTGTCACAGCCATGAACAGCTCCTTTCTCATTTCAGTAGCCTTATTCGGGAGTGTTTTATCTCCCTTGTTCCACAAGGAGTGTGTTTGTGTAGAGATATTCTGTAAGTATCAAAGGCGCTCACAATTAATTTAAGTAATTAAATATTCTATTATTGCACTAGAATATTAACTATCTAATGTATACAGGAGCAATCAGTGCACATGTAGAAAATATAAACAGATATTCCCTTAATAGAATAGCTTTTTAAAAAGAAATTATGGAATATAGTGTCTCAATATATTATGTAAAATGACTGCAAGAACCTTTTGGCGAAAGTGAAACTGAGGTTACTACATCCTTGTCTTCTGACCTTAAAGAGTGGCATTTATTTAGGGAGAAATTATATCGTTCTTTGGAGATAATATTTTTATCATTGTAAACAAATTCATAGAGTAGCCCATGTTTGTGAACTTTTTTTTACAGATAATGCAACACATCATAGGATATTTTCAGTTTTGAAACACTTCATTGGTCAATCCAAATTTTCAAGAATAAACCCAGTGTTTTCATTGGCTCGTGGATAAAATTGAAAGAATACCCAACCAATCACAAAACTGTAAAGGTCACTACATGTACATGCACTTGGTAACTAAATCTATTACATGGAGGATATGACTAATGATTTGCCACACATACCATTTATATGTAAATTCTAAATCTCTAATCTGAAGGGGGTTTGAAACGACTGCTCCTTTTCAATTAAATTTCACTGCCAGTGGTTTTGCACCAAGGAACTTCCACCAGAGATCTTGGAGTGCAATGTAATAGGTTTAGGCTGAATACAATTTATGGTCAGTTCTTATCTTTGGTAGACAAAAGGACATTCCAATAAACCACAGTCTAGACTGGCTGGAGCTGAGCCCACCTCATCAGACAGGGTTACAGTGTACCATAGACCAATCCAGACATCAAAACTTCTCTCATTAGATGAATATCCCCAACAGTAGGGGAAGATAAGGTCATTTAACCACTGCTGTCACTCTCCGAGTCTGGCATCATTAATTTTCAGGATATAATAGGTGTTCCCCCAATTTTTCTGGATTAGTTTGGGATTTGACTAACTCCTGATATCGTTATGTCTGAGCTGATCGGAAGTAAAGCAACACTAATTCCAAGAAAATTGTATAAATTTCTGATGGAATATATTGATATATATATATATATAAATATCTGTCATTGCATTGTGTTACGATAAAATATTCCAACTATTGGACATATGTATGCTAAATACTTTAGTGATTCAAACAGCCTATAAAAGATCTATCACCCCAACTTTGCGAACAAAATTCAATCAGATGTTCCAAAAAATTTGATCACCCTATAAAATCGATAAAGACAAAAGAATGGGATTACAATTTACATGTAACTGTGTGATTTTGATCTGTTTTTGTCAACTTCCTGATCTAATAAAATTTGATCACCCCTTGACTAATATTGGTGAGAAATTTGACTTCCTGTGATTGAATTATTAGAGGATTGACATGTACCCTACCACAGACCAGAAAGGAGGCAAGCAACATATTAACAAGTGATAACAATTTTAATGTTCGTCTAAATTACACAACCACTTGTTCCTGGCCGGCCCTCTATGAACGATATCTTCCAGGATGCCATATGGTTCCCAGTGAGTCACATCTCCGGAGAGACAGCCTTCAAATATCTATCCCCTTGGAGATATGGCAACCTGCTTCCCAATTCACAGCATTACACAATTAACACAGCCTCGTTAATGGACGTTAATTGTGGGGCTGATCAGCTGGAGACTGTGTGCCAAGTCCTCAGCTGGGAGGGCAGAATTACTTCAGTGTCATCTCCACCCTTGATGACTGCCCCTGAGGGAGGGGACTCAGGGAGGCTGTTTGTGTATCATTTTCCCAGCTGACTGACAGACTAAAGTGTGATCTGTTTTACAGGCATATTAACTACCACTGCCAGTGTCCCCAACTCTGGCCAACATACATGTACCCGCCATCTGTTGACAGAAATCTGCAAGCAAGATCTTATCCATCGGAATGAAACACCAGCACTAATATATGGGCCATACATGTAGGCCTACCTACATAAACAAGACTTTAAAGAAACATGAAGAATTTAAAGAGGCCAATTACTTTGGTACCCACAAGTCATAAACTTTTACAATCTGTTTTAACTAAACATAAATCCATGTATCTGATAAATATTTTTGTGGAGTTAAATTTGTTCAGGTCATGTGTACTCGCACAGGGAATGGATACGGCTTTCTTGAATCCTGTTGCAGAGATAAAGTTTGGAATATTTTACCAATGAATGAACAATCATTCTAGAAACACCAGTGCTTCCAGTCTGGGCACAATTGATTAGTTAATTTATGTTCTCAAGAGAACAGCCAGTACATTGTATTTGCACTGGCGAAACCTGGGATACAAAGTGACAGGGAATAGTACTGTAGCACCATTGTTCTGCACAGCCAACATTATAAAATGTCTTACTCGCTATATGGCTCAATTTTTCTTATAACATAACCAAGTGAGTCAGGAATTCAAATATCTTTAAGATTTGGAACATTATATGCAAATTTTAAAGTTTTTAGATGAACAGTGATAACCAAGTAATCTATGTAAATTGCAGATTTTGTCCTAATTTATAGATCAGCCCTCAAGCTTTGGCACCAAAAATCTAATGAAAGAATTGTCAAAGGTACCCAAGATTTTCTCCATCATATTCCTCAACAATTTGGTTAACAAAACAATTGAGATGTTTTGACACTAAACAAGATCCTTTCTTAGCGTTTGCATAAACCGAATGAGAATAACATCGACAACTCGGTACAACCGAGGTACTGATGCCTCATATAATTTATTCCAGGCTCGACTAAGAAAATCCATCCAAAGATTCTCAAGAGGTCCATCATGAGCCGTTCATTCTTTTATGATTTCACTTGTTTTTCAGTGATATACATAGTGATGATAAGAGATGGGTTAATTGTTAGTCAGAACTTTGTACTGGTTCCGAAGAACTTGGTCAGCCAAGTTTTAATAGTCTGGATGAATCAGTAATCCAGTCGCCAGTTAATGTGGATAATCCATTGTCCTCAAAGTGCATGTCCAAACATGGTAATTGGTTCAGCTAAAATCATCTCAAATAATTTAAACCATTAAAATGCCATCTCAATTCATCCCAGCATTAGCAAAGAAAATTGAGAGTCAACAAACACTACTGACATTTCGGATTAACAGAAAGGAAAATTAATCGAGATACGAGGAGATGTGTGTCTCTGAATTTGTTACCACGAATAATTAGATGACAATTTGTACAGTTGGTATGAATAACCCTGAGATGACAGTACACAGAATGCTGTGGCACTCCAGTCCGCAATTCATGTTTGTTTAATGATGACCTCAGATAATTCAACAATTCAATGATTATATTGACCTCTGTTTCCGGACGTCTCCTTCAAATTACTTTTTCGTGATGAAGAGATTTAAATTGCTGGGGCTATTACCAATAATTATTCATCTATGATTATTTGTGATTACATTAACAAACACTAATCAACATTCTCTTTTGCATACTAGGGCCTGGGAGTGTGCTGGAATCCCAGGCCTGCATGGTTCACAATTGTAGGCATGGTATTGACAAAAGCCAATTGCAGCTAATTCCAGGAAGGTTGAGGGTAAATGGAGAATTGTAAAACACACATAAATGTCAAGGTGTGGCAGATCTTGGATTATTTATGACAGACATAATCTTATTTACATCAGGGATAATGACTGCCTGTCAGGCCCATTAAAACTAATTTGTTTGTTTATCATCACCCATGACCCCAAATATTCTCACGGCACTGAACTTCTTTTTTTTCTCTCATTTTTCCTGCAAAGTGTGAATCACATTTTTATTCAGGCTACATGTACATGTATGTGTTCCAAAAAAAAATGGAAAGTCGGTCCGACCAAGATGAAGTGAAATGAAGCTAATTTTATGGCATTTCATACATAAATGCCTTATACATGTATGCCAGATTTAAAATGACAAATAAAATTAAAATGTGCTCGCCTGCCTGCCACACATTCCTGGTGAGTTTAGGTTCTGATGAATGAACAATTATATTTAATGAGCCTTAGATACATTCAGCAAAGTATTACTCCAATACAGTATCAAATTTATGTAAATTCGAGGCAAACAAAATTTACTAACATTGAGTGTGAGGAATTGATGCTTGAAAACCATACATGTACATTCAACTATTATTTTTTTATTACAGAGATGGGAAGAACAGTTTTTATGTCAAGGCAGTGCATGTGTTGGGAGTTTTTTTTTGCCTGGCCAGGGTCAGGGTGAATGCAGTACAGGTACCCTACCATACATGTATCCATGATTTAACTGTTCCGTGCAGTAAACAGAAATTTCCATAAAGGTATTACCATGAACAGGAAATTGCAAAATTCTCCGAGCGGGGTTGCAAAGTGGTCGCAGATTACAACTTCCTTACAGAATGCTAAAGTCCCATTGGGGATGCCCAATTTACATATGAATTGCATATAATAAGGCTCTGATTTCACCGCTGTCTGCTTGGCTTTTCTGAGTCACACCTTTCAACCTGAAAATATTCATCAATTATTGGATGTTTCGGCTGGCATTAGTCTGGGATATGCTGTAACTTGGTTATAAAAGCATACCGGGACATGGACCAGTGTTCGCCAGAACATGATGAAAGGCCCCACGTTGATCCAGCTTCGAACGTCTCTTATCGTCCTCTCAATAAAATTAAGATCAAGTTATGTAAACAACCAGTCGTTTGACTGCAATAGCAAATTCTTGCATAATATCCACACTGGTACATCGAGGCTGAGACTCAACAAAATTAAGACCAACTGCAGACTTTGTCAGTCATTTAACCAAAATAGCAAATTCTTGCATAATATCCACACTGGAATCAATGCACAAATATCAGCTTGGTTGAGAGAATATATGAATCAACATCACATGTTCACATCAATAGAAAATTGAATCAAAATCGATGCCCCACTCCGAGACCATTCTTATCTTATAATTTTCCATTGTACATGTACATGTATGCCAATTCTCTAATATGAGTGAGTGAGTGAGTGAATATGATTTAACGTCGCTTTCAACTATATTTCAGTCAAATCACAACGTTGGGTCCTATTCCTTTTCACACCCGGGAACCACACGGGTGGGGTGAAGCAACAGGAACCTGTGCCCCACCGGACACCCACCAACCACCCGCTTCTCTAACATCAGGCCTCAATTTAAGGAGTGCTGATGGTAACCTCTCAACAGGTTACCATGAATTCTACACTGGTAACCTGTGGGAACCTATTGCATAATTATTAACCTAATGTCATTTTATTAGTCAAAATTATGGGGACCTGAAAATAGGTTACCACTATTTTTCATATGGCAACCTCCAGGCAACCTGAAAACAGGTTACCACCTTAAATTGAGGCCTGAACATGTGATGTGATGTCCATCAATACCTCACCAAATATCGTTCAACCAAACAGTATACATGTATATACATGTTCCTCTTTTTCTTATGGACCTTCCTTCACATACACCCAAGATTGAAGACTAGGGATAATGTAACAATTACCCTCCAATTGACAATCTTTGATCGAGTTGCCTTTTGGAAAATTACATGTACCTTGGACACAAATAGGAATTTCCGCACTATAATGAAAAGGCAAACCCCAGAAAGTGTCATAATTTTTAGATATTAATGACTAATTTTTTTAGGGCTACCTCAGCTACATCTATACCCTGTGGAATGCATGTTCTCAGTATCGTTTTCTCCTCCATATCCTCCTCCAGATTTCCGTTATTTAGTTCCCTACTTTCTAAGAAATTGACCAATTTCTCTCAAATTTCAACAGGATAGCTACAAGGCCACGCAGATGTTGCGAATCGAATATGGATGTTAAGGTCATTGTGGCCCAAAAATCAGGGGGAAAAAAACCCCATTGAAAATCGCAATTTTGGGGAGTGGATGTATGGGAGAAGAAGACTGAGGTCAAAGTTCAAGGTCACTGACCATCATCAAATCCTTGAAACACGAAAAACAGAAAGACTCATATTTATTTTCAATGATATAGCCCATAGTGCAAATTTGGGTCTTGTTTGATATTGTTCTACACCTTAACAAAAATATAAGCTTGTACATGTATGTATGTCTATGACAAGTTGAAAAAACTTCGAGCCTCACACTAGATGCCTGCTTAGTTCAACAAGGAGTTACCTACCAGTGAACAGCTGCTTTGTGTATGATTTGTACTGAGAGAGACCTTGGTCTATCAGGGATCTAACTCCTCAACCTTCCTTTGATAATCAGTTTGAAATACTTCCTGTTTAAGGTGGGGGAACTAACTTGTACTGACAGATATAACAGTTTCAACCTCCATACAAAATGGGGAGAACATTTAAACTGATTAGAAATGGAACAGCAGATCTATAGGACAGAGGTATCAATTTCAGTATCTGATCACCAACCAAACTTCCTTCTGAACTTAAAAAAAAATAAAAAATAAAAAAAAACAGTGAGCAATAACCATGTCACAGTAAACTTAAACAACAAATCAATCTGCATTATTCACATATTTCTGCATGTATAAATTACCAAAAAAAATTCAACATGTCTGGTTTTGCTCGGATGAATGGGGAAAACAACTCATATCTTTCTCAAATGAGACTGGCTGCTTGCCTTACGAAACCATCAGGATTTGTATATAGCTTCATAAGAATTCATATGAACATTCAAGAAAAAATATCAACAGAATTGCTTTTTGCATCTGCTTCAAGTCAGCAATGTATGTACAGTCTATCAGTTTGGTGTGACGGACCTGCACAACCTTCAAACAGGGTTATCTCCCCTTCTGCCAGTCGATCGACCCTGCTATCATTCACTTATACAGGGCAAAAAAAATGCCCTGAAATTCTCCGCCAATGGGTCTTCACCAAGCCAATGTAGCCTTTGACGAGGTCTAAAAGTGCGAGATTATCCGAACTGTTCTGTATCGCAACACTTGAATTAACCAGAATTAATCAACGGTAGCGCATTTGGGTAATTCGGCAGACAATAGAAAACAAACAATCGGTGACTACCGCTAATTAAATACGAAGCTGCGCATCTGAAAACCCCTCGGCTCTGGGCGCCAGCCATTCATAATGTATTCAATTTGAAGCAAGGCTTCAGGAACACCAAGCAGTCAAGTGACAAATATACAGATTATGAAAAAATTTGCCATTAGAAATGGCCTCTAAGGTTTATGTCCAATCAGAGAAGTCGGTATTCATTACATAAGTTTGTTGATGCATCGATGATGTATACCAAATTTTGTCATAGAGCATTTGAAAATTATCAGAGATAGAGATCATTAATGATTTCGCATAAATTAAAGATGGCCGCCCATCCTTCCCACCACTCAGAGAAACTGATGTGGTTATTCATTGCAAGTGTCTTGATACATGGATGCTGTATACCAAGTTTCATATAGAACACTGAAATGGTATCAAAGATATACATCATCAAAGATTTTGCATAAATTAAAGATGGCCACCAAGGTTTCCGCCCAATCAGAAACACCAGAACTGCCATTTATCGTAAGTCTATTGATGCATCGATGATATATGCCAAATTTTACATCGAGCACTCGAACGGTATCAGAGATAGAGATCATTAATGATTTCGCATAAATTAAAGATGGCCGCCCATCCTTCCTGCCACTCAGAGGAACTGATGTGGTTATACATTGCAGGTCTCTTGATACATCGATGCTGTATACCAAGTTTCGTATAGAACACTTGAATGGTATCAAAGATATATATCATTAAAGATTTTGCATAAATTAAAGATGGCCGCCAAGGTTTCCACCGAATCAGGGAAACTGGTCATTCCTTTGAAGTTTCTTGATGCATCGATGATCTATACCAAGTTCACACACGGAACAGTGAAATGGTACCTAAGATACACAAGATTAATGATTTCGCATAAATTAAATATGGCCGCCAAAGTTTCCAACCAATCAGGTCCAGATTCAATAGGGTTCTGGGTCATGAGCATATGGATGTGCAGTGCAAGTTTGGTGTGCCTAGGGCAAGTCGTTCTAAAGATATCTTGGTAACGAGAAAGCTGTGATGGTTTCGCATAAATTAAAGATGGCCGCCAAAGTTTCCAACCAATCAGGTCCAGATTCAGTAGGGTTCTGCGTCACGCGCATACGGATGTGCACTGCAAGTTTGGTGTGCCTAGGGTAAGTCGTTCTGAAGATATCTTGGTAACGAGAAAGGTGTGACGGACGGACGGACGGACGGATGGACAGACGGACAGACGTACATGACGACGACAATACCCTTCGGCCAAATTTTGGCCGAGGGGTAATAACTGATGGTCTCTTTACAACGACAACACCACTACATCAAAGCTAACGGTCATAAATTTGTTTGAAAACAAATCAGCAATTAATGTTTGTTTTTTGGAATCAATTAATGCTCACGCACAAACACGTCTGCAAAAATTAAATATCTCAGTATTTAGTGTGTTGATAAGGACTGTTTGGCTGATAACATTAAAGTTTTGTGAAATGATGTTTGGTGCAGGGCTATATGTAAAGTGAATGGTGGCAGGGTCGATCAACTGGCAGAAGTGGAGATAGCCCTGTTTGGAGGTTGGGACCTGCCTTTTTCTTTTCTTTTTTTACACTGAATGATAGTCTGATGTTAACAGAATAGAGGCTGAATACCTTCATTCTTGTCAATTATAGAATTTGTATACATGTAGGCATGCATAGATCTTATGAATTCAAAAAGACAGGAAACTAAAACTATGAATTAAACTTTCTAATTTTGTTTACATGTACATGTATGTATCAAACCACGCGTGATATTCTGCTATCAGATATTCACATATCTAATTTGAAATCATTAAGTTGATAACTTGCATGATTTTGAGTATTCAAACTCTCTTCCCTTATATACCATAACTGCTATGGAAAAATGGATAATTTCAACTACATTTATATCTGTATTGGTTGGTCATTATTACAAAAATATGCACTTAAAACTAGTAAAAGCTGCTAAACTAGTTCTGAAAATGAATCAAACTGTAAACATGAACTCAATTGACCTGTACCTCACGATGTAACCCAAGACCTCCTCCCACATATTGCTTCAGGTCAGACAGATGACTGATCAACTTACACAGGACAGGTTAATTACTCCTTAGAAGACAAATTGTTTACAGCCAGAGGTTAAATGGACTACATGTACATGTACCAAAGTGGCATTTCATAATTTCTGTTTTCAACCAGGTGAAATAGACAATGAAAAAACAGTCAGTCATACACAGTACAGCCAGTCAAAGTTGGAGAAAAATACACAGAAATTCCAATATGCAAATGAGGTCAGTGTTGTCATAGGTGAATTATTACTTCTTCGTTTAATACAGTAAACTGGATGAGCTGGTATTTGAGTGAGTGAGTGAATATGATTTAATGTCGCTTTCAACACTATTTCAGTCATATTACGACGTTTGGTATTTGAATTCTGGTCACTGCAAATTTAAGTTTGTATTTAAGTTAACCCTAGTCCTGTCGGCCACTTTTACGCTGGTCAAAGTGTGAGTGCCAGGCTGTCAAGCAGAGTTGAACTGTTCAAAATGAGCTCAAAACACGGCGACTGTCTGGTCATGGGAATTGATCAATAAATTGAAATAATGGATAGTATTTGATGCACGATACATCATTTTAAAACCTTCAACATACATTCAGAACATATTTGTCATTTTACAGCTTTAGAAATATATAGGAATCGTAATTCGGCAAAAATAGTGTACCGTAAAACTCACGTAAGAATTCTATCACGTTCAGAGTACTACCGATGGACGGTCTGTTTTGCTTCATCTCCACTTAATAACTCGCCTAAATTCTTATAGATGTCACAGTATGTATTCCTGGTTACTCGTAGCATAACGATTATTCAATATTTATTGAATATTCCAACTAAATCGGTAAAAATCCTTTTGTTTACGCGAAGTGTGGTTTCCCTCAGCGAAACCCAGCGCCATTCTGACTCCGTTGAAATCGGCCAGGGCGCATGCGTAACTCGTGAATATTTTATGCTAATGAGCAGTTGGAGCAGTTTGACCAATCAGGAAGTCAGCTTATGTCAGGTGATCAGCATTTTCCCGGGTTTATTGGAGTTGAATGGAAAGGACTCGAAACACATGACCATTTCATCCAATAAAATTGACGCATTTTCACAACGTTTCACGAGAAAGGTTGAAAAAAATGAGAGCAGAGTTGTTGCCCTTCAATTTGACATCTTTAACGTTGGGATTGTCTTCCGGGTTTTCGTTGGAGAAGCTCGTAAACAAGGTGCGTTTTTACGCGTTTCAACAAACTTTTCTCAATAAATGACGCTCTGTTTTAAATTTGTAGACGATCTTCACATAAATAAGTGTCTTTTTTAATAATAAAAACCGAACTCACGTGAAATAATTAATGAAATAATACGTTATAGTTGGAGTAAGTCGTGTCTGGTTTGATTTTTCCACACGTGGCTCCAAATTCTTTCGAAAAACGATCAAACGTCCGACAGTTTCTCGGAACGTATATATCCGGAGTAGACACTGGGAACTTGACAGTCCAGCAACGTGTATACACGGAGTTGACAGGACAAGGGTTAAGCTGTTGAACATTGTTGCTAAGGCAACTAATTTTGGGCTTATTTACCTAATGGCAATATTTTAATAAAATGAATTGTCAAAATACTTTTGTTCAAAATTCATAATTCACAATTTCTTATCCAGAATTTGGAGGTCTATTTTCAGCTGGAAAGCATAACCCACTTGGCATTCCCTTTCAATGCTCAATAATTTTATTTGAAATTTTTTCCTTTAATATCAGAAAAAGAAATTTGACCTGGTAGACCCTAACCAACATTCAATGATGACAGAGCATAAAAGTGCTCATTTGACACCTTCAATGAAATATAGACCATCCCCCTAGGTATTAAGACCATAAGTAAATTTCACAGTTGAGTGAGCTATCGGGTAACATCAGTCAGCACGACACTGGCTCGTTAGTGACAAACTCACCTTTCAGGTGAGGACATGATTGATTAGACAGACACTGTATAATGACAGCTTCATCCCTGACATAGATATTAAATTAGTATTAACCTGTGGGACACTGATCATCAATGTCTAACACCCTATAATCTACTAGTATGGGGCTTATAGTTGAGGTTAAACCATTAGCCCGGGAACAGGGTTATTAAAGGTGAACATGACCATACAGTCTTTGTGACAGCAGAGGCTATCAAATTAGGTCTACTTTGTGGAACACACCCAGTTACCTAAATTATGGAGCACTATAGTGCAGCACATACAAGACTACTGTTGGATGCGAGTATATCAATATTCTGACACAAAAGTTGTCTTACTTCTGAAACTTGGTCCAAATATTCCACTTGTTTAAAATTTGGAGACAAATTATGGGGATAATAGGATTTCTGGATCAGATCAACCAATCAGCACTGGAGTACAGATCATGTGAACAACTGGCATGATAACATCATGGGAGGAGTGCTGGAAAACAGCATCCCTAATGCCCATGTGCTGATAACTAACACCCATGTGCTGATAACTACATTGTAACACCTATGTGCTGATAACTATAATGCCCATGTGCTGATAACTAACACCCATGTGCTGATAACTACATTGTAACACCTATGTGCTGATAACTATAATGCCCATGTGCTGATAACTAACACCCATGTGCTGATAACTACATTGTAACACCTATATGCTGATAACTATAATGCCCATGTGCTGATAACTAACACCCATGTGCTGATAACTAACACCCATGTGCTGATAATCACAAATGCACAAATAACGCATGATTGATGCAGGTCATAAGGAATGTCAAAAGATAGTTCAGCCAACCATAGTCGCTGTTTAAACAGGAAGGCTTATAGGCACTGGTAGTTCAGCCAACCATAACTGCTGTTTCAACAGGAAGGCTTATAGGCAGAACTGAAATAATTTCAACTGAACTCAATGTAAACAGTGGGAGAAAGACTGAGATTGTACAACAGCAGCAACAACACTGGCATGGGCTTGATATTTTTAAAACATACATACATGTATATATTTGGCATGTTCTATCTGATTACATAAAATTGGTTTATTTATTCTTTATTTGTTGATATATCGGATGTAGCAGTAGCACAAAATCTGATCAGCATAAGCAAAGAGGGATAATCAGAAATGTTACAGTTAAAGTCAATCCTTGATGTGTCTTGCAGATGTTGGCGATTATATACCCACATAAACAAATCATGAAATATACATAAACTCCAGTAAGTCTGCCAATGTGTACACATCTGTACCAATTATTTAACCAGCATTTCTTCAAAAAAATGTCAAAGGTCTAAAAATGTAATTGACTGTGAATGACAAAACACAGCAATATAATGTCAGATTACAACGTTTGGTGTGGCACAGAAAATGAAATGCATATCCGCAAAATGGAGGTCAACTTGGACCGAAAATGTCCCAAATTTGCAGTCATGGTATCCTGGTCTTGAAAATACATGTACAATAGTAGCTCAAAATCCTTTAGGGCTCAAACAAGAATAAATAAACTTCGCCAAAGATGAACTAAGCAAATGTGTCCACAGTAACACATATGTCCCACAGCACAGTACCACAAAGGACCACCAAGCCAGTCACTTTGGAGTACATCAGTAAAAGTGACTTGAACCCTAAAATCTCACCAACCCCCCTCCCCCCCCCCCCCCTCACCATAATCAGTATGATCCAATACCTTTTTGAACTAGTCATTCAAGCAGGGGTTAATTCTTTTTTTGGGGGGGGGGGGGAGAGAGGTACCTTGACCTCTCCTCAATCTACATGCTTGTAAACTTTCCTGAATATGGGTGGGTGCATGTAACTGAAGATACTGTGTAATCTATGTCAGGCAATTAAGGATTATTTTTGGCTGGACGTAATTTGACCACCAAATTTGGGGACAATGAAATGATAATAGAGTGCTTGAATCATTAGTCTATGGTATTTACCAGGGGTTGAAATGTTTCAAAAAAAGTACCCGTCACCGTTTGCTGACTGGTAAAAATGATTTCCATCTATTCGATTTATACGTATCTAATTGATAATACATTAGTTAATCTATTAGCAGTTTCCTGCCTTCATTTTGCAGGTTTTTAACCCAAAATGAATTAACCTTGAAAAAACAATAAATCATATTTAGCCGTCACTCGAGACAGGTATGGTTAAGCAACTTATTTTTTTTACCGGTCTCATGCAAAAAGGTACCTGTCGGACAGGTGTTAATTGTGATCCCTGTTTACTGTACCCAGATAGAAATCACTTATTACTCAGAGCCTTCGGTGTGAAAACTGTTAAATAGCTCACCTCAGCATTGAAGCTCTTAGGCTCCACAGCATCAAACACTGTAATAATATAGTCCAGGACCATGGCTGTCTGTCCAGTGGGGGGTAAATCCAGCTCTATATTCCTGCAGTAACAGGTATCATCTATGACACACGCCACACTGACACAAGGATATCTCTTCCTAACCAGACACTGTATCCTGACCCAAACAGTCCAGTGAGTCCATACCAGACTAATTCATCAGACATCTAGCCAAATGGTAACAGTTATTCTATAGAAATCAATTCCCAGTCTCCTACACATAGGTAAACACAGACTGTTAGCTGGTCAAACAGATCACATTTACCAAATCCATTAGGGTATTTGTCACTTCCAATTTCCTTCCAAAATGTCGAGGTCAGGATATTTAAGCCAACACTCTTAGAGTGTATTAACACAAATCCACCTCCTTTAAACAGCACACACAAGAAAAATATTCATTGACGATAATTAAGATGCTCTTTTTACATTTCCCTCTGCATAAAAACAAAGGTGTTGACACAACAAAGTGTCTGAACTCGGTCAAATTTGTCACAGTGAAGTTGGTTGATAAAAAAAAATAATTAGAAAACACTTCCAGATGTATTTGACAGTCCTGAGCCAAAGTATCCAAGTGATGTTGAGAAATGCTGGATCAATCGCACCGGTTGAAACAAATACGAAGTCTGATCACCATGACGATGTTGAGCTGTGTAATACACTGTAACATGTAATATTAAAAGATACACAGAATTCTCCAACTGTGACTTCTATATGTAGCTTCAGGTGATCCTGGCATTTCCGAGTATTAAATCCACTTTCTTGCCTCAAGCTCCGAGGTAAACAAATTTGCCAGACAGCAGCATGAAATCTATGGCTTCAAGATTCCTTCATAGCCATGGCTACTGAGGAATGAGTGTTAGCCTTCCTACACAAGTGTCAGATAGTTAGATAGCTCCTGGAGATAGTACCACACATTTTCAAATTACTGAATCAGTTGATGACCCGCTGCTGTGGCTGACTAATTTTACCCTGTGTATACATGTGCAGAGAGAGAGACAGTGTAAATTAGAGCCCGCCTCTCCCAGCTTGATCCAGCCAACCTGCACATTTCCCGGTCACCCATTGGCCGAGGACATGCTGAGTGACAGCTTGATGCATTGATCTCTATGGAAACAATAACTGTTGTTAAGTTCCAATAAGAGAGGACCCTAAATTCCAACTTGTCATGATTAGAAACCTGTATTTGCACTTCTCAGTTTTATTGCACGCCTAATGATCTGGCTAGATAAGCCATGCTGAGCAGCAAATTGTTACATCTGTTGTAAATTATATGGAATTGGCAATATGAACGATGTATATACACACACATAACCACCGGTTTCCTGTTTGTACAAAATAACGAAAATGCCAAATTTAAGTAGAAAATGATTTATGTCTATTCTACCAGATTCTCCCTATGAATCATTACATCATAAAATGACATGACAAAAATTCAACTTGTGCCTGTAGGCCTTGGCGTTCTAAATGTGCAATTTGAGTTGAAGAGATTTGCAAGGTTGACATGCCCATTTTACATGTAGTTGAATTAAATTAAAAACCTGCATCACAACCGATTTCTATTTCCGCTTGAAAAAACACTATGCAGTGGTAAAATAGTTATCGGGTTTTAACCTTAAAATATAAAACTTGCCTGCAAGGCATTATGAACCGATATAACAGCATTTAAATTGTGAGTTATCTATCAATGAATACTATTTTGGATGAAATATACATTCCTCTGTCGATGACTCATATACAGTTACCTAGCATGAGATTTAGTTAAAATCGAGTAATTACAAATTGATTACAATCTAAATGACTATGTTATCTTCGCTGTGCTGATTTCTGACAAGCTTTAATCAACTTCCATCATCTAAATGTTCTAAATTTTAATTCGTGTTCTACTTTGAATGTTAATTTTGAAAGTGACATAACATTTACAATGCACATAGACTATATCATTGTGCATTAATGTTCAGCAGACCCCTAAGAATACTTAGGGAAGATCAACACTTCTGCAGTGACCTAATTCACTACGTCGACATGCAAATCGCAGGGCTAAGATCTCCTTAATTTGGACACATGTTATCTTCGCTGTGCTGATTAAGCTTTAATCAACTTCCATCATCTAAATGTTCTAAATTTTAATTCGTGTTCTACTTTGAATGTTAATTTTGAAAGTGACATAACATTTACAATGCACATAGACTATATATATCATTGTGCATTAATGTTCAGCAGACCCCTAAGAATACTTAGGGAAGATCAACACTTCTGCAGTGACCTAATTCACTACGTCGACATGCAAATCGCAGGGCTAAGATCTCCTTAATTTGGACACACCCTCTATTTGGTCTGGGAAAATATTTTTAGGGCGAGTCCAAACCCAAATTAGGGAAGATATTGAGAATCCTGAAATTGGGCAAATTTGGTAAGCTTCGACTCCACTAAGTCTATGATGTTTATAATAATAATAATATCTTTATTTCAAGAGGCTGGTACACAATCAGTTTCTACAAGAATCTGTTCTTCCTTGGGCCTCATCAATAGTTAAACAAATACATGTAGCAGAATATACAGTTTTGGATTATGGAAATAAATCTAACAAACACAATAATTACAGAATAATAATGACTACGGTAAATATATATATATACAGGTTATGGACAGTGTAATAAAACAGTTACAGTTGGTTGACCATGAATCTATGTTCTTCCTGAACATCTCAAACTTGATTTTCAATGCCACAAATATTTAGAAAATATAGATATATTTCTCCTCTCTGATTTGACATTCTCCCACTGTCAGAGTTTGTTGCACCCTCTGACTGCACTGTGCAGAAAAACATCGCGCACATGCACATTCAGTCTGTATCGATTTTGATGGGCACAGGGAGCATGTACATGTATCTGTATGGGAGAGATGAGAAATTATTGATGCATCCAGTAAATACTGTGGAAGAATTAACAAGATTTATGTTAATTGTTTATCTGTGACATGCTTAGCCCACTCTGTGTCATTTTCAAGCGGACAGTGCTGATTGGCCGAGAGCCATGCACACCACTATTTCAACCCCAGTGTAATCAGAGGGTATCGGAGTGTTGGAGGTTAAAATTTGATACCATGAGAAAGTGATTTGGAGACTTATGTAATTTGAGAACAATGTTAAACATCATCAACACATCATCAATAGATCATCAATGATACATTTAATGTTCTTTTTCAGTTGCCTTATAAACAAATAATATCAGGAAGATTGCATGTGTTTGGATCTAGAGCATGATGGAAACATTTTCCAGTTAGTGTAGAAGTAAGTGAAGCACATGAACCGAAGTCAAAGGTACCGACACACAGATGTGTGATATCTAGTGACCAATCAGCACAAAGCTAGAGTTAGATGAAGATGTGTGGAGATGCGTGACAGAGATCTCTAAGGGAGATCACAAACAGAAGACATCTGATAGGAGACTGTGAGACACTCCTGGTATTCGAAAGTGTGCTGCAGCTGACCGAAAAATGTGCCTAAAACGCTTGAAGAAAAACAACTGTCTGAGATGATAGGGGGAGACCTAAAGTGATTGGTAACAACAGAGACTTGTGTTTGGTGGGGGAGAGACAGTGACACCGAGATAATGGAAAACACAAGTGCATGGAATGAATCAGCCCCAAGATGGCACTCTGATTAAATGTCACACAGATCCAATAAAAATTCCCTTCTCTCCATGTGCAAATTATTTGTCATCTAAGTCTGTAAAAAAACATTTTAACTGCTAACAAACTAGAACCTTATCCTAAACTGGAATAATTTTTTTACAGGCTATAAAAAAGAGATTGGACAAAGTGAAGCCATAAATGTCAACATTAGCTTTGAAAAAGTTGGAAGTATCTCCAACGAAACATCAGCGCCACAGCAATAAAGAAGTTGTTATCCATAGAATAGCCTTGTGTTATATACTCTGACTTCTAAATGCCTATCAAAGAAATTATAAATGTCAACCCTGCAGTTTTATGCCTTCACTCTTAAAATCATCCTTAGCCCTTAATGTCCCTTGATGGATCTTCTTGTTCCTCTACTGATTCAAACAGACCAATTAATGCCTCAAAAAATGCAATAATCGAAGTTCACATACACAGATTCCACCACCAGGACAAGGGAGTTAACTCTTTTGTGGTCTTCAAAGAAAGATAATATGGTTTGTAATAGAACAGTATATTTGCGACAAAACACATCATTAAATCTAATGGATGTTTCGGTCATGCTTTGTTCACAGCAGCAACTAACATATTGGCTGCTGAAGTGTGGGTGTGACGTAAGATAGTTCACATGTAGTAATCAGCCAATCGGTAATGGTTTAAGTAATCCCCTCGGCTTCAGGGAAATAGGGTG